>LPNX010327773.1:36020-103855 GCA_001517045.1 Pseudotsuga menziesii | reverse complement strand
ACCAGTGCACAATGGTCATGTCATATATTAACTATCAATACCAGCCACATATTAACCTGCCATGCCCGCCATTAAGAAAATCGATGGCACAAATTTTGCAAATCCTAAAGTGTAAATTTACTGCACCATACTCCACAAACACTCACTTGAAAATATGGAAGATTGGAGGTGAATAAAATCTTTAAATTGAATGTGCAAATATATTTTTATTTTTAGTTTTAGTTTTAATTACAATATTTTTTTTTTGTTTGAATGCAGATTGGATCAGCATTGCATAGCTTTGTTTTTATATGTTAAGTAAGATTTTTGGTTAACAAAGTTCAAAATAGGCATTGTGATAATTGTGTCTCCAATCTTATTGAGTAAAACCATATTCATGTGTCCAAGAATTAAACAAATAAACAATAAAATTACAGATTTTCAAGACAAACATTGTCATGTTTGACTTGGAAATTAACATTAAATCCGTAAGAAACTTTCAATAAATAAATTCCATATCCAAATGCCATTCAAATTATAGGAAGTTCCCTTGACACCATCTCCACCATGCATGTGTATAGGATCCATCTCTACCAGCTTCATAGGTTCCTTTAAAAAGGATCATCATGATCATTTGTAGCACTACTGTTATACCCATCAGAGACCACCAATTATAAACATAGTCTTGTCTACAAATGGGTTTCATTCCCATGGCCTATATATAACAAGGAAACCGCTTCTGACTAAGAATTAGAAGGTAGACACAACAGAGCTCTATGGCTCGCTTACACAAAGGAATGGTCAAACCAATTCAATTATCCAATGAAGATTGATTACAACATATAGGTGTAGATAGTCACAACAAACAAACCCTAGATCCAAGAGAGGTGGATCTGTAACCTCTACATGCTTACAATAGAAAATACGCATCAACCCAATACCTAGATACATGCCTAGCATTTCTACATTATTCCAACATACCCCCTTAAAGTAGAAATGGATTTTCTACAACACCTAATTTATGCCTAAGGATCTCAAAGTGAATCTTTCCAACAGGTTTGGTAAATATGTCAGCGACATTATCACTTGTGTTACAATAAATAAGTTCAATTTCCTTACACTCAATCTTTTCTCTGATAAAATGATGTCGCGGTTCAATGTGTTTTGTCCTTGCATGATAAAATGGATTGTGTGCATGTTTGACTGCACTTTGATTGTCCCAATATACCTTTGTGGGTTTTGTTTGCTTTTCTCCAATATCTTCAAGAACCCTCCTCAACCAGACAGCTTCACATGTTGCACTAGACATGGCTTTGTATTCTGCTTCTATGGATGATAGAGAAACAATTGGTTGTTTCTTGCTGCTCCATGATACGACTCTGGATCCAATGTTGAATGCATATCCTGTAGCAGATCTTTTGTCATCTAGATTTCATGCCCAATCAGAATAAAAAAAACCTGCCAATTGAACATCAAACTTATCAGTGTATTAAAGACCAAAGTTCATTGTCCTTTTCAGATATCTAAGGACTTTCTTTGCAGCTTTCCAATGGCTGCCATTTGGTTTAGCCATAAATTGGCTCAAAATGCTGACTACATATGATATATCTAGCCTTGTGGTAGTGAGATAATTCAGGCTCCCCACCAACTATCGATACAAAGTACCATCTGCATCCTTTGATCCATCTTGACTGCATAACTTCACATTCTATTCTAAAGGAATTAATGATTGTTTGCAATCACTCATGTTAAATCTATTCAATATTTCTCTCACATACTTACTTTAAGTGATCATAGTTTTGCCAGATTCTCTCCAAATTTCAAGTCCCAAACAATAGTGTAATTCTCCAAGGTATTTCATTTAAAACTCTTGTGATAATTGATTTTTTATGTTTGTAATAAACTTACATGCATTCCCTGTACTGATGAGATCATCTACATATAAAGATATCAAACAAATATTTCCTTCCTTATCTTTCTTGATATAAAGGTTAGGATCACTTTTTCTTTTAACTAAACCTTTCTGATTAAAAGAAGGTATCAATATTTATGTACCACGACCTCGGAGCCTATTTTAATCCATAGATGGCTTTCTTTAGTTTACATACAAGATGTTCTTGTCCTTTCTGTACAAAGCCTTCACACTGGACCAAGTAGACATCTTATTTTAAGTCACCATTTAAGAAAGAATATTTTACATCTAGTTGATGGATTTTCCATTTATGTGTTGTGGCTAATGCAACCAGAATTCTAATTGTGTTTAGTTTTGCTACTAGTGCAAAAGTATCCTCAAAGTCAATTCCCTCCTTTTGTGTATAGCCTTTTTCTACTGGTCTTGCTTTAAATCTTTCTATGCTACCATCTGATTTAAGCTTATATTTAAACAACCATTTACAACATATGGGTGTCTTATCCTCTGGTAACTCAGTCAATTCCCAAGTCTGATTTTTCATAATTGAGTTATATTATTTGTTCATTGCTTCAACCCATTCTTCTTTATCTTTGGCTTGTTTGTAATTCATTGGTTCATTGATATTCATTAAATTAGACATTAGAGCATAGTCATTGTACCTTGGAGGGGGACGAGTCTGTCTTATTGACCTTCTTAGCATTAAATTACCTACAGGGGTTCCATCCATAATCCTTCTGCTTTCTGTTGTGTCTTCCTCTGAACTTGTAGAAGTACTCATTCTTCTTTTGCTACTTTCACTGTTGTTTTTGCTACTTTAATTGCTACTTTTTCTTCTTTCACTGTTGCTTCTTCTATTTTGTTCCTCCTGCTTCTCTTGTGGCTCTTCCAATTCCCGCTCCAGAACTATTGAGTTTAACTTGACATATTCATCATTGTTAGTCCGACTATGCCATTTTTCTGTTTTGTTACTTGTATCTGTATGTTCACGAAACACCACATCTCTACTAGAAATTAATTTATTAGTGCTAGGGTGAAACAACTTATAGGCTTTGTGATCATTGCAATACCCAATAAAGACACATTCAAGTGATTTAACATATAGTTTCCTCCTATTATCTTTTGGTATGTGGGATTTACAACCAAAGATTCGTATATGCTTAAATTGTGGTTTATATCAATTGAAAACCTCAAATGGTGTTTGAAATTATAATTTATTTGTCAGACTGATATTTTTCAAATATACAGTAGTATTCACAGCTTCTGCCAAAAAACCATTCGAAATTTGCTTACCTTGTAGCATGTTGTGTGCACATTCAACTAGTGTTCTATTCTTTCACTTTGCTATCCCATTTTGTTGAGGAGTGTGCGATACTGTAAACTGTTGTTGGATGCCATTCTCCTTACAGTATTTCTTGAAAGCTCCATACATGTATTCACCACCATTGTCGTATCTGAGAATTTTAATGCATTTTTCCATATTCTTTTCAATCATGGTTCTGAACTCCTTGAAGTATTCAAATACATCTCCTTTCCTCCTTATGAAGTACACCCATGTGTATCTAGATCTATCATCAATAAATGTTAGAAAATATGATGCACCTCCTAAAGATCTAGTTTGCATAGGTCCACACAAGTCTGTATGAATTAGTTCAAGTAGACTAGTTTTCCTCTTTTCTTGATGTACAGGAAATTGATCTTGACATTGTTTACCAAGTGCACATGCACTACATTCTAAATGTTCATTCTTTTTTACAGGTAGACCCTCAACCATATATTTCTTTTGAAGTAATACACGATCATGGTTGTTAATATGGCCATACCTTTGGTGCCAAAGTTCCTTTGTGGTAATTACGGTGGATGCAAGTGCCTGATAACCATATTTGCTCACATCCATCTTGTACAATCCTCCACATATTGAACCTGTAGAAACAATATTGAAGTGGTTTTGAATGTATTTGATATGGCACTGGTACTTGCCAAACTCTACCTTCAGGTCATTCTCGGTTATGGTTGAAACAAATATTAAATTTTTCTTAATGCCAGGCACATACATGACATTATGAATCTATTTCAATTGACCATTAGATAATTTCACATTTATTATTCCATAACCCTGCACTTGGTGTGACCTATTATCTCCTAAATAGATATGAGTACCATCATGTTTCTCATTGTATTCATCAAACCATTCTCTCTTATAAGACATATGTGCAGATGCACCTGAATCTATGAACCATGCATTCCCATCGTCTGTCTCGACAGACAGAGCATCTTCAGAAATAAATAATCTGATATTTTAAAAATCATTAATTTCACAGGTGTCTGTATTTTCAAAATTTCCATTGTGACTTCCATTGTAGTTTATATTTCTATAAAATTTCTTATGATAATGATTTCTATTGAGGTGTCTTGGTTTTCCCCAATGATGACCATCTACATTATTTCTATCATAATTAGTATGAGACATACCTTTCTGTTTGGATGAAATCTTCCTCTGTCTCCATTCCATTGTTTGCTTCTGTCTCCATTCCATGGTCTTCTCCATGGTTTTCCTCTATGTTTATATCGACCTCTCGCCATCAGTTCCAAGTTTGAACCTCCAGCATCCAAATCATAGTTCTTCATTCTTTATTCTTCTTGTATTAGAATCCCTGTAAGTTCTTCAAAATTTTGGGGTTTTTCTCTTGCTGCAAGTGCTGAAATAAATACTTTGTAGTCTAGCACTAAGCCTTTTAGAGTGACTGTTACTAAATCAGAACATTCAACAACTTCACCTATGTCACCCAATTTATCACTGAGTTCTTTAATGTGACAAATAAATCTACTTACCCCTTCATTAGCTTTTATCTTGATTGACAACAATTTGGTTTTGAGAAACAAAACCCGGTTTGCATCAGTTGTTTGATACAGACCTTTGAGCGTGTCCCATGTTGCCTTTGATGTCGTACTTTTTTTGATATGAGGAATTATGTTGTCTTTAATACACATCCTCAATGTCAGTTTTGCTTTTAGCTCTCGCTTATTCTAGTATGGAAGCAATGGAGCAGTTGCAGGCCTCTGCGCATCACCGGTCACAATTGACCACGCATTAGTGGATTCAAGCATAGTCATTATCTTAAATTTCCAATTTACATAACTTTCATCATTTAATTTGGATGCTTCATTGATATACGTATCAAGAAGAGGTGGATTTTCCATTTTACCTTCTTTTGGCTGATCTGTATTCAACTGGAGAAGAAAATCGAGAGCCACACCTGTTCTTCTTGCCACATGCATTTCTGGGGTGTGGTGCCCGAAATATGTGCAAGTGCTAGCTTAAGCACCACTCTTCCTCTTCACAGCTTCAGTGGTGCCACTGCTCCTCACCTATGGCTGACAGGCATTTCCACTACTTGAGCAATGCTTTTCCTCTTCACATCTGCAGCGGTGCCACTGCTCCTCACCTATGGCTGATACACAGAGCCAATACTCATGGGAGACACAAAAAAATATTTATTATCCTTTCTTTCGGCTCACACTATTCTCCACGATGTTATCCACGTTAATTTCCATGGTGAACATGGTGTTCCTCTTCAATGGAAGGGTTCTTCACTCATGGTAGAGGTCGGGCAGAGATCACTGCTTCACTCACTCACAGCAGAGATCGCTTGATGCCAAATTTCATGACTCCAATGATTTGTTCTTTTGGATTCACCTCACTGCAATTCTTCATGCCAATGATCTTTCACTGATGGAACTCATTGATGCTACTAATTCACTCTACGTATTTACAACGGTGGTGGAAACGACTCTAAAACTAGAAGATGGTAGGTGATTTGCTTTGCACTGGATATTCTCTTCATGGTGGAATCATGACTTCCTCATCCCAAAAATGATCACTTGAAGTGGGAACCTTTTTCATGGCAACACTAGCGCACAATTTAGCATTCAACTTTGATCTTTACACCTCCACGTGATCTCCATGTTCAGATAAGGAACAACATGGCGTTCACTGCTCTCCTTCAATACCTTTCAGCTACAGTGCCTCCTTCACGGTGATGGCAATGGATAAAAAAAATCGTCTCAGTCAATGCTTGCGTCCAGCACTCACCTTAGAGCTCTAATACCAACTAAGAATCTAGAAGACAGTAGAGCGGAGCACGAAGGTTCGCATACACAAAGGAATGGTCAAACCGATTCAATTATCTAATGAAGACTGATTATAATATATAGGTGTAGATAGTCACAACAAACAAACCCTATATCCAAGAAAGGTGGATCTGTAACCTCTACATGCTTACAATAGAAAATATGCATCAACCCAATACCTAGATACTTGCCTAGCATTTCTACATTATTCCAACATTATGTTGGCAAATTATAGAGATGGATCGTCACGCTAGCTTCGTCTCGTCTAGCCTTTCCATGGAAAGCATTGGTGTCATTGCTCTTGTAGATGACAAGAAACTTACCAGCACCTTCGGATCTAGAATCCCTCCTATAATATGTTAACAAAATATTATTCCACAAACCAGCAAAAAAATATACTTCAATCGATTTTCAGGGAAATGAACTGGGTTTTTGTCATTTGCTTGCATTTTAGAGGAAATGAACTAGGTCTTAGTCCCTTGCTTTGTATTTTCAATAATATAAACTAGGTATCTATCTTGTGCTCTGCATTGTCGATGAATAACTCATTTTTCCAATTGCCCATTTGCTTTAAACTCTAAGAAGAATATAATAAACTAGACTAATTGGTAATGCAACCAACATGCCAAATATCACTCTGTAAACAATCCAAACTAATTTTTAGTCTCATGTATTTTGCGAAAGAAATCTCTTTAAAAGCATGATATAGAATTTGTACATGATTTACTGCACCCATATCAATGGCTATTATCATTAATTGTCTTCCTTCGTTAAAATTTTTAGGCAATTCTAGAATTAGGAAAGCATTCCTAGTTTAAAATGGAAACTATACTTACGTTGTGCTAAGTATATATGAATGTACATTGTACTCTTTAGAAAACACAAAGGGAACAATTCCTTGAGAGAATGCTGCTTGATCCAAGACAACCAACAAATTGTAGATATGAGATTCTAGTCTTACAATAACATTAAGCAAGTATTGTCGAATATGTAGAACCTTCAATCAAAAAAAAATATAAGAGAAAGGGAAGACAAACAGGTCAATTTTACAAGTACACGGTTTATTCTAGGTTTGGCTACAAGTAAACAAGAGAAAATATTACAAGAAAAAATACTGCTCCATAACCTGCACGATAGCAATATGAAGAAACACTCGAAGGCCAACAACGATAGAAGCTTACAACTCACCCCGTAAGAAAACCTCACAGCCGTTGCAAATGCTGCAATAGAATTTCTACATGCTATCATTAGTGGTTGCAATGCCATAATGGGCCTGTAATCAAAGATGAAATTAGAACTCCAAAGAGAACGATGTCATGAATAGAGTTCTCTATCTGCTATAAGCTTATACTACAATATGAAAGAGAAAACGAGTTGCGAAATTGACTAAACCAAATCTATGAATATGCAGGAAAGCTCCTCAATGAGCGGCCCATAGAAGTAATGAACATACCTAGACTGAACATGGCCATACCAAGACCAGCATTAGACAAAATAATTATTTATTGCTCCATGATTATTGGCATTGTAATATTCCATCTACAAATATCATTATAGAAACAATAAACTCGATCAATAATGTTTGTGTATCCACATTTGAACAAAACGATGTAATCCCCGGTCCAGAATATCTCTCTTCCCCTGTCTTCTGTCTTAACATTGATATTATGTGAATATTCAAGAGACTAAATCATTAGAAATTTTTCTTTTTTAGTCTACTACGAATGCCTCTCGTAGGCCAATTCCCACAAAATTCTACAAGCAAGCATTAAAGCAGAAAAAATAAATAAAAAATAAAAAAATTCTTTGTATTAAATTACTAAATCTGATCATCATATTTTGATTTATATGTAACTTGACAAAAAATCAATGTAAAATAAACTCTCTCCATCTCATCCAAGTTTATTGATCAAAATTTAAAAAACCCAAGTTGATTGATCAAAATTTAAAAGAACCAGCTTCTAGTTGGGAACGTGGCCACTCAACCATATACACATACTTGTATAATATTTTGGACTGAAATAATCCAACAGATAATAACTAATAACAAAATATGTAATTCCCAAGTTCCCATTTAATAATTTGAATCTAGTTGTGAAGCCGATCAATGCCATAGGCATACAATATCTCCTAGTGCAAGAAACAGAAGCACGTCATGAAACTCAAAAATTCGGTTGCAAATAAGCTAAAATTTACAAGAGATGGGAAGCAGTACACAAATCCCAACATTAGACTGATGAATACCATCCCATCTATTCCTCTCAAGGGGTTGAACTTGATCATAGAGAACATAGTGAGCTCCAATGTGAAAGCAATAATCACATATTCTTCAATGCGGAACTTGTTAACATTGATGCATTCGACACCTCTTGAACCTGTACCAAATATTGTATAAATAATATTAAGGTATAAGCATGGTAAATTATTAATGGAGCCTTAAAATATAATGAGAAAAACAAACTTAGCTTTACTGTATATAAAGGCAATTGTAAATCCAAAGCCACATAGAAGTAATGTCATTAGAACTTTGTTTTATTGAAGCTTATACAGCCAACACATAATTTCTAAAGCCTTTCCCTCGACCTTTTGGTATACAGGCATGATGAAAAACTAACAGCTCCTTCTATGGAATAAACCACCTATTTTAGAGGGCCCGAAATCTCTTTGGAATACCCATAGATCCTTCTATGTAGCATCCCAAAAAAATCCCATATATCCAATCCCCTCCTCCCCTCGTTTTGCATAGCGAAAAAAATTTGTCAGCTAACACAACGAATAATGAATAATACCTACATTTGTAAGTTATTAAATCCAAACCACAAATCAAATTCAACAACGTGCTGGTGAACCCAGAGGCATAGCTTGGATGGTCAGGGAACACGCTCACATTGAAATCTACAAATGAGCACAATCTCCCTGCCCTGTTCAATGTTGGTTTGTATTCAATACAATACTAAACAATACTAAACGCTCCCAACTATAGAACCATGGTTGCAAAGAAAATGATCTATTTTCTTTAAAGGCCAAACGAAACACTTGCAAACCATGCAAAAAGAGTTGAAACACTTCTCACTTGATAACAATGAGAATATGACAAACTTTTAATGCAATGTTTACAAATATTGGTTGTATTAAAATTTTGCTGACAAAAACTCGCCACTGGGTCTTGGGGCACAAGACCCTAGAGAAACATCAGCTGCATGAACCAATAAACATGTAAAAAATAGTTTAAAAAAATATTATTTAATATACTTGAAAAGCAAACTATGCAAAAACTTTATAAAACACAAGAAAATTTCTCATATAAACTCTTAATTAATAAGCATGAGCGATTCATATATATCCCCTTGCCGGAGACATAATAATAGGTTATACATGTACATTTAATAATCCCCTTAATGAGCATAATAATGTTTTCGATATTTCTATTGCAACTATATGTCATAAAAGGAAATCTTTAGCTTGCACAACCCCCTCGAGACAAAGCAACAAATATGAGAAAAGAAATAATATTGAGTTAAATTTTTTCATAGCCGTTTTTGTGAAAAGTGAAATTGAGCCTATGAAGTGATTGATGACAAAGACTGATAAATATCTTTAACTCTTAGACTAAAACTTGTCCATTGCATGGTTTTTGTTTCTATTATATATTTTGGTTTTTGCATGGTTGTTGTTTCTATTATATATTTTGGTTTCTTACTCAATCATATATTTCCCCTTTCTTTAGAAATAATATGGAAACTTCTTGTTTTGATTTGTTATTATTCTTTAGAGATTTGTTTATAGAAGTGATTCATAAAATTGAACAATTATATTGGGATTAAGTTAATATTGTAATTAAGTATTAATTTTTTTAATTAAACATTATATCAATATTTATCTACAATTTCAGTGATTCTAATAGTTTTTTTTGTAAATAAAAGCATTATATTACATCAGATGGAAGCCATTACAAAGCAGAGATACAAAGCCGGTCTAATAGTCCTCTAGCAGGGTGAAGCCCCACATAGAGATGGACACATGCCAAAGAGGCCAAAAAACTAGAAACAAACTAAGACTTTGACTAGTTATGGGTACGCAGGCCCGTTCCTTCCAAAACATAGATGAAAAACCCTGAACCAGGACAAACAGACGCAGAAACCTGGGCTGTAGGAGAAGACCTATTACAGACCAAACAGACATTGGAGAAAATGTAAAAGACTTGGCAGGCCAAATTACCGAGCTTCGAAATAGACAATATACCCCGACAATCACTCCTTCTTCTGAAAGGATGAGGGAAAACATGACATGAGCGGATGAGCCGGAGCTGGAATCACACCAGGGGGGTCCTCCACTGATAGAGAGGGAGATAAAATCCTCCGTTGCTTCTTACCACATTTTCTACAACTGTCCCTCAGGCGAGCCAACTCGTCATTACCTTTTCCCCCAGCGTAGAAGGAGACACCTAGTATGGAAGCGATAACATCAACCTTCTGGTGGATGAGGTGACATTCTCCATTATGATGTTTTCACTCCCTCACTGGTTTCTCATCCCCCGCCATCTTTGCTTCCCACTCTATGTAAGAATGGCCAACCAGCTTCATGTTCACCCAGTACTGCATGAGGAGATGGTCATAAGTCGCAGCTTGCCCCGCATTGGAGTCACGATCCAAGACCCAGTCCACCATTTCCTGATAGAGATCCCCTGGGCATGTTTTTCACAGTGTTCCATAGATCCTCGACCTTACCCTCCACTTCCCAACGGATGTTCAGGGGAATGTTGTCCTTGAAAAATTTGGCCTCCTCTTGGGCCTGAAGTTGCACTCTCGTAGCCCTACGGGAAGCTCTTGCAGCACCCTGCTTGGACGAGGAATCACCACAGGCTTTGCCCCTAAACACCTGACTATGCAGGGCCATTTCCAACAGAAAATAATTGTGTGCATGGGCGCGGGGATAGGGGAAAACATAGAGCCACACCTAGACCAAACCAGAGGGCCATGAAAGAAACTAGAGGCTCCGAAAGGCAAGGAGCATGATTGAATGATGAAAATGGTTCGACCAGTGGGATGCGAAATAAGAAGGAAGAGGAAAAATCATTACCCCATATGGATCATACCAGGATGACATCATTGATCTGGAGTGGACCACCTCCCTCGTACCTTTCACCATGGCTGAAGCTCTAACTAAAAGCATAGCCCTGTCAATTCGGCCATCCCTCCTCACCCTATCCATCTTTTCATCTACGTTTCCAACAAGAGAAATAATGGCCAAGGACAACCATCTCTGCCATCGATCAATTACCTCATTAAAACGCTTCGACATCATGGTGTTGGCCTATCACGGTGTGCTCACGCCATCTGTCACCTATATCCACCACATCATTTAGGTGTGTCAACTACATACTACCCGCAAGATCCTGTGCCGCCAACTATCTGCAATTATGAGCCCATTCAAAAGCATCAAAGGACTCAAGTGGACCCCATTGATATTCTAGCTCCCCCTCGACCCCCACATTCGCAAGAAGGTCCACCACTTTGTTGGCGTCGTGTCTTACGTGGCAGAACGAGACCGCGGGATGGGCATGGATCAGGCTACGCAGCTCATCCAAGCGGCTGGCTAACCTCTAGCTGGTGGACACTTAACCGCTGACTCAGCCATTCGCTAACCGTCCTGCCATCTGAACCATGATACTAGAGTCACCCTTGATTATCGTCGGGAAGCTATTGCTATGCACCAGATAGTGCAAACCTTGGAGCACCCCTTCAAGTTCTGCAGAGTTGTTGGTGTCTCAGCCTATGGATCCCAAAAAGATGAAAAATAACCCTGTCTTGTGAGTCTCTGCATAGGCCGACAAATCCGGCAGCACCAGGGTTCCCCTTGGAGGCCCCATCGAAGTTGAGCTTGAAGACTAGGGGAGGGGGAAGAGACCAAGACTTTGGGTTGGACGGCTGGAGGATCCTTTCACACTTGTGGAGCCCATCCAACTGGGGTTTGTCCAGACCCCAAAATTTGCCAACATGAATCTCGTCTGCGGGTATGAGCTTATCTCCGTCGTGCCATTGCATGCTTTTGATGGAGGAGAGAAGGTTTTCCCGCACCGTTTGCCAGAACTTATCGAGGCTGGAGCATTTGTCTTGGAATATTCGGCCATTCCTTTCCTTCCAAATACACCACATGATCATACCAGGTAAGGCATTCCATATGGTCCTGATAATTCTATTTTTGAACATTTTTTGGTTCCATTCTACCAAAGTTCTCGCCGGCTGGGCTCTTTTCCTGTCACTTTTCCAGAAACCCATCGCCCCTTTATCCCAAATGGATGCAGCGAAAGGGCAGCTATCCAGGAGATGGTTTGTGGTTTTTTCTGCCTAAGAGCATAAGCAACATTGAGAAGGTCCCTGGATACCATGCTTCCGGAAATTTTCACGGGTGAGAATGTGGCCTTTAACAATCAGCCAGGAAAAGGTGGCGACCTTGGGCCATAAGTTGAGAGTCCATATCTTCTTCCATGTTTCCCCATCCTCGGTGTGGCCCCCAATTCGAATTTTGTACGCCTCCTTAATGTTAAACATTCCTTTTTCCAAATATCCCTATCTCAGCACGTCCAGTCCCTCCATGGGTTTGATGCTATGCTTGTGCATTTCCTCTTGGAAAGTCTCCCACTATTCCTCCTCAATTTGGTCAAGTTTGTGAGTGAAAATCCAACACCGTCGCTCACTAAATATCTGCTTTTGCCAGAAGTGATGAACAAGAGAGTGACCCTCCACCCTAGTCCATTCCTGAATTGGAGCCCACCTTGGGTTGTCACACAGCCAGGGGAGTTGATTCCAGGATTCCTCCCAGAACCACACATTCCTTCCAACACAAATTTCCCAAAAGTTGTGCTTTTAAACCAATTGTCTTCCACCTTTGGCCTTCATCCATATAGGAGATCCCTGATGCTCTTCATTGAAACGAATTAGCTGAGATGGGGGCCTGTCATGGATGTAATTAGAGCACCACAGTTGAGCCCAAGGTTCAATAGTATGGAAGACCCATCTCCACCAAACTTTCACCCCCTGGACTTTGGCCATGATTTTCAGATATCTCAAACCCAACACCCCCTTCAACTTTGGTTGGCATATGTTGTCCCAGCTTACCAAGGCGAATTTGGATTTATCCTCTCTACCTCCCCATAGGAAAATACGCTGGATGCGTCGAATCTCGTGGAGAATGGACTTCAGAGCCGAGAGGATAGAGAACAGGTATATAGGCATCGCTTGTAAGATAGATTTAATCAAGACCAACCTACTGGGTAAGTTTAGAGGTCTAAGAGTCCATTTAGTGAGTTTTTGTTTCATTCTATCAAAGAGTTCCAGCCAAGACGTACTCTTCAATTTGTGCAGGCTCAGAGGGATGCCTAGGTATTTTGAAGGGAAAGAACCTTTCGAGAAACCCAGGATACATATAATGTTCCTTTGAGAGGCAGGAGTGGTATTGAGGAAAAAGACTTGGGATTTGGCATGATTAACAGTGACACCAGAGGCTTTGGCAAAGAGATTCAGACAAGATTTGAAGCTTCTTGCTTCTTGGACTGAAGGGTGCCCCATGAGCATAGTATCATCTATGAACTGTTAATGGGTCTGAGCATCCATGGAATCCATGAGACGAATGCCCCGAAGCTCCCCTCGATCTTCCTTGGACTGTAGGTGATGGCTCATACCCTCAGCCATTAAGATAAAGAGGAAGGGTGAGAGGGCATCCCCCTGCCTGAGGCCCATGGATGATTGAAAGGGACAAGTCGGGGTTCTGTTCAGGAGAATGCTAAAGAAAGGGGTGGAGATGAGTCCCATGACCCATTCCACCCAGTCCTGGCAGAACCCATAGGCTACCAGCATTATGCGGATGTATTGCCAACTTAGTTTATCGTAGGCCTTAGAAATATCCAGTTTGATCAACATACCTAGATGTCTCGAGCTTTGCAAGGAATGCAGGAATTCCTGAACTAGGATAACCCCATCCAGGATTTGGCACCCTTCAACAAAACCAGATTGCTCCGAGCAGATCAGAGAGGGGAGAAGAGTTTTGAGACGAATGGCAGTGACATTGGATATGACCTTATAGACCACATTGCATAGATCTATAGGCCTGAACTTGTCAGGGCGATCTGCCCCCGTTTCCTTAGGAATGAGAGAAAGGAAAGTTGCATTGAAAGCTTTTAGCACCCCCTTTTTTTCCTCAACTCCTCCACAATTTCCACAACCTCTTCCTTGACCATATCCTAGAAATAGTGGAAGAAGTTGAAGGTAAACCCATCCGAACCAGGGGCTTTTCCCAGTGCCATCTGATTGACTACCTCTTCAACTTCTTGCAAAGTTACCGATTTTACAAGCATCTCATTATCTTCCCTAGTGACCGAGGGAGGGATAAGGCATGTGATTTGAGCAATGTCTCTCTCCCTATCATGAAGATCTTCGTTGAGGATCTCCGTGAAATAATGGTTGAGTTCTTCTTTGATCTCGTGGTGCGTTTCTATTCACCCCCCCTCCATCTTTTTAAGTTTCAGAATCCTCGAGGAGTGTCTATTCTAAATGACTGAATTATGGAAGAACTTGGTGTTTTTTTCCCCATCCTGTATCCATTTGACCTTATATTTTTGTTTCCAGTATATGCCTTCCTATCTTTCCCTTGCTTCTAGCTGCCCCCATAAGTCCTTTTCTTTCTTATGCATGTCCTCATCCCATCCATCTGTCATTCCTCTCTGACTGAGTTGATCAAGTTCAAAGATCAATCTTTTCTTGTCCTAAAAAATGTTGCCAAACTCCTCCTTGTTCCAGGTACGGATTCTGGATTTTAGAAGTTTGACTTTCTGTCGAAAGTAGTACATGGTTGTGCTTGAGGGGGGGACCAGCTCCTACCACCACTACTACATAAGATATTTGAAGTCTTTATGCTCCATCCAGAATTGTTCAAATTGAAAAGGTTTCCTCAGAGTGGAGCATGATCAATCCAAGTGAAGGCAGATGGGCCAGTGGTCAGAGCCTGCCACTAGGAGCATCTCGGTCATGATTTCCCCCGTGTCATGGAGAATGGGCTCCGAGACCAAAAACCTATCTAAACGAGATGCAACCAGGTGTTTGCCCCCTCGCTTATTGTACCACGTATACCAGCCATTACTTGTTTCCATGTCCACGAACAAGCTTTGATCTTGGAAGGCCCCAAAATCCTCCTGGAATCTGTCCAAAGTTCTTCGGAATCCCTTTTTTTCCCCAAGGTTGGTGATGAGATTAAAATCTCCTCCCATCACCGATTGGGCTCCCTCCGCTTGGATGTTGGACCATTCTAAGAAGTCAATGAAGGCTTGTTTTTCATGGAAACTGTTAGGGCCATAAATGTTCACTAGAGTATCCTTCGCCCCTGCCTCAAGGTGGTGGAAATCTACCAAGAGGGAAAACTTATTAGCTCTCTAGTTCCAGAGCTCAACCACCTGGGGGAGCTAGAGGATTGCTATACCCCTTGATTTCCCAATAGCATCCAGGGCCATCACCTGACTGCCTTTCCAGATCTTACTGCTGATTTTATCCTAGCCTTCAGAACTGCATTTCGTTTCTTTGAGAAAGAGGATATCAGGGTTTTCCTGCTTAATTTTCTGGTTGAGAGTCCTCCACTTCCTGGGGTCGCCACAACCCCTAATATTCCAGGAGAATAACATCATTGGGAAAATTTGGAAACTTTAGAAAAGGCCTCCCTGATCGTAGGGTATTAGCCTGATTCTATGAGTTTAACACCTATTTCTGCACTACGTTTCTTGTTTTATTTCCTTCCTCTACGTTGTTCCTCCCCTGGAGGTTTTCGCTTATGTTATGTTAGGGGATCTGGGTCAATCCCCAGGTTCAGATGAGCCCCAGCCTTGATAATAGCCTCTTGGAGGAGCTCGATTTTCCATCTAGGCACATAACCCTTCCCCTTCTTTCCACATTCTGCTTCGATCACATCCAGATCTAATTCCCCTAGTTCCATTTCTTCATCCTCGGCTTCCTCCACTATCTTCATCTGCTAGGTTTCCATCCCATCTAGGGCGTTGGTATCCTTGGTGGGTTGAGCACCACTCTCTTTTTCCTTGGGTGAGCCTTCCTCGACCAAGTCCCCAAGGGCCTCGAAAGCATTCCTAGATCGGGTCTCTCGCGTCTTCGTGTCCTTTTTGGCTTTTGACATCCCATTGGCCCTGCTTATTTTGCGATTCTTGACCTGGGTGAAGCCATCAGGAAAAGTCCCAGTTTTCTTTGGGATAGGGTCTACTAGGACATGCTTTGCAACCATCCGTGGATAGGTCCATCCCAAGTGATCGTACTCATGACATTGCCTACATCTGAAGGGGATCTGTTCATAGTCAATGGGTTGAATCCATTCTTCATCCTCCCAACTTAGGTCTATAGCTTCCAGCAGCTCCTTGGAGAGATCCAGGTAAACACAAATCCTGGCAAAGGAGGTATACCTTTGGGCCTATGTTTTCTCAGACACCTTAATAAACTCACCTAGGGTATTTCCAATGTCCCGCAGGGTTTCTAGATTCCAGTATTCCCCTGGGAGGGTGAATAGGCGGATCCAGACTGGGGCCACAGTCATATCCTCTATTTCAGGATTGAATCTTTCCTTCCATGGATGGAGGTAGAGACCAGCGGAAAAAAATAAGTAAGGGCCTCCTTCCAAGATCCAATCTTGTTCCTCCTGGTTGAAGAAAATAATCGTGAAGAAAACCTTAAAGCCGAGCTGCAGTTCATAGTGACCTTTAGGGTTCCAAATGCTGCTAATCCATTTGACCAGATCCTTTTCCTTGGGCCATATCCCCACGAACTTACCAATCAGAGCCTTTTCCTTCCAGAGCTCGATCGTGCCCCTCACCTTCTCAGATCGAACATGGACTGTGGGAATGGTGGGGGCTTTCGGCAAACAGCCCCCCACTCCAGGCTTATAGCCGATGGACGAGCTCTCCCATTGGTCTTGTGCAGCAAGCCCCACTCCAACGAGCCCACCGAGCCTTGAAGAGCCCAACTCCATCTGGGAATCTTTTGGGGAGGCCAAGACACCCGGAGAGCCTGCCAGCTACTGCAAACAAGTGACCCCAGTGGCTAGGCTGCGTTGGATGGCCACTTAGCAAAAGAACCCTGCAAACCCTAGAAGAGCTCCCACCCCGTAATTAGGTCAATTCACTTTATGAATGTTAGTTATGAATGTTTTCAATCATTTTGGTGGCTCAGTGATTCTAATAGTTAAAAGTACGTGTTTTCTTTTAATAGGTTATAGGTTCAAATCTGGTAGTGACATGGTGTATACGCCTTTGTAGATTTTGAATCATTGCAAGTTCAAATTTTAAATAGTTCTAATGCTTACTAACATGGAATAAGTATGATATGATTTTTAGATAATTACAATTATAAAATACAGTAAAGTATCTTCCAAAATTTTATCTAAATTATTTATAAAAAGAGGTGTTTGTATAATTTGAATATTTTAACCATTAAATATAATATAAAAAAATTAAAATATATATCATCCAAATTAAGAATAAGACGCTTAAATAATTATATTTAAATTCCAAAAACCATCAACAATATAAATATGTTTTAAAATCCCACTGTTGGACCCATCAACAAATAATTAATTTACCTTTAGAGAAGACAATGCTATGACACTACACATTGGCTCATTTAGGTGAGAAGCCACAGAGATTGGATCATTTAGGAGAGAAAGGTCTACAATCCTTGACTTTTTTTTATGTTAATGGATTAAATGGTTGTTCTTTTGAATTTCATTTTGATGAGCATGGTGTATATGGAAAATAGAATCATGTTGAATTTTATTCTAGTTCTCCCAAATCTTTTATGTTATCGGAATCAATTCATTCTATTGTATTTGGTTATGTTAAAGTTCCTTTGATTGCTAAGGATTTGTATTATATGTCACTCATGGATGACTATTATAGAAGGATATGGGTATATTTTCTCTGAACTAAAATCTAAGTTCTCGAGTCAATTTAAAGAGTTTAATTCTCTCTTGTAAAATCAAACAAAGGTGTTGAGGACTGATAATGGTGATGATTTTTGTTCTATAGTGTTTGAATTTTTTTTCAAGGGGAATGGCATTGAATGACATAAGGAAACTCCATATTCCTCTCAACAAAATGGAGTTGCAAAATATATGAACAAGATGTTGATGGAAAGAGCTAGGAGTATGCTTAATGGAATAGGCTTAGAGAAGAAGTTTCAGGTAGAAGTGGTTTCTCCCACATGCTACTTGATTAATAGGTATCCCACAATAGCTCTTATGGATAAGATTTGTATGGAGGTATGGATGAGCAAGATCCCTCACATAAACATTGCCATGTTTTTTGTTGTAAGCCATTTGCTCATCTACCTAAGAAGAAGTGGTTGAAGCTAGATAACAAGGCAATGAAATGTATTTTTATCATCTATAGAATTTGTGGGAAAGGATATAGGTTTTAAGATCTTATAGATGGGGAATTTTTTGCAGAAAATGAATGTTAAATTTCGATAAGTTAAGTCTTCTCCCACACTAGTATAGTTATAAGAAGATGGGAATAGGTTAATTGTTCAACTACCACCAAAGGTCAATAAAGTTGAACCAAAAAATGAAAAATAGGTTCATGATGTACCTAATTAGGAGGAGGGTTAAAAGAATTCAAAAGAGGAGGAATAAAATATACCTCAAACTTTAATGAGTCCCACTCAACAAAATGATGGACCTGGATAGGTATAATTATAGTCCAAATAAGTTTACATGTTTAATTAATTTATCTACTAAAATGATGATCCTGGAACTTTGAAAGAGGCAATGAATATGGAATAGAATTTTTAGAAAAAATGATTGCAGGACAATAGCATAAAACAAGATGCAGAAATAAAATAAATAAACACAAGAAAACAAAGACACCAATATAATGTGGTTCACCCAAGATGGACTATGTCCACATAGGAATTGCTAGTCCTTTCTATTAAACCGTCCAACAAAATGAAGGGATATATCCTATAGCACATCTGCTGCAACTTCCTCTTTTCTCTCTTTCATAGTCCCATCTTTTCACAATAAAATACATTGTCGTAATACAATTCCTCATACAAAAGAGGTTTTCCTTTTATGGATAAAATCCCTAATACAATTTATACCATCAGATATGATATCTAATGAAGGGATCAAGTTGACTTGAAAATCACAACATTTTACAAGCTAGCTTTCATCACATTTAAATTTCCGAAAAAACAGAAGAAGAAAAAAATGGACCCAATTTTTTTTGGGGGGCTCCCACCCTTGAACCCTTAGGCTAGCGGCCTCCATAAGGCCCCCATATTTCCCTTATGTTTGTCGTCTAGGAGTTCAAAGACTAAATAATAATCAAGCTCCACACCCAACAAGAAGGAGTTATGGATATTTCCATGGAGGTGGACATGATTTCACTTAGAAAGAATGATATATGGGACTTGGTGCCAATTCTTGATATAAGTAAACATATTGGATGTAAATGGATTCTAAAAAATAAGATTCATTCTAATGACACTATTGAAATGTCAAGGAAAGGTTAGTTCTCGAAAGGATATTCCTAGGTTGATATCATGGACTTCAATGCAATTTTTTCCCTAGTTGCTAATTTAGCATCTATCAATATTATGTTATCTATAACAAAAACTTTTTATTTTGATATAGAACAAATGGGTGTGAAACAACATTCCTTGAAGTAGGAGATCTATATGACACAACCAAAGCACTATGTTGAACAAGTAAAGAGTCATTTCCTTACAAATTAAATAAAATATTTATATGATCCCAAATAGTCTCCTAGAATGTGGTACAAAAGGTTTGATTCTTTTGTGTTGGGATTGATATTTATGATATTAAAATCAACTCACTATGTGTATTAAGAATATGATGGTGGTCATTTCCTTGTTATCATTATGTATGTAAATGATATGTGGTATTTTGGTAATAGTAAGGACATGATTTTTTATTTAAAGTTTTAGCTTTCAACAATATTTGACATGAATGAGTTGGGGCTTGCAAAATTTATCTTATTGATGAATATTACAAAAGGTGGAGTGAACATAAATCTTTGTTTAATCCAAAGTAAGTATGTTAACTCTATGTTGCATCATTTTCACATGACAAATTGCAAGTCATTAGATGTTTTCATTTTTATGGGAACTAAGCTTTCAATTGAGTAGTGTCTTACAACCCACTTGGAGATGGAAAATATGAGTTTTTGTATCCTTATGCTAGTGAAATTGGTAGTTTTATGTATGATATGGTCTAACTAGACATTGCCTAAGCAGTAGGAGTCTTGGGTGAATTCATGGCTAATAATGGAAATGAACATTGGGTTGTAGTGAAGAGGCTTTAAAGGTATTTGCAAGGTACTTTTGAATATTGCATTTGTTATTATAGAAAAATTTTCAAGGGACCCATATTCAGTGGATATATAGAATCACGTGGATTCAAATTAGGAAAAGATGCATATAAAAGAAGATCTACTAGACTATATGTGTTTCAACTATTTGATGGAGCAGTGAGTATGATGAGTAAGTAACATGTTGTGGTTCATTTATCCACTATAAAGGTAGAGTATGTGGAAACTACTTTGTATATTAGGAATACATTTGGCTAATGAAATTGTGCTCAAATGTAGGGATAATTTAGAGACATATTAAAATTTGGTTTGATAATAAAAAATTTCATTTTTCTCCCAAAGAAACCGACCTTTCATGCAAAGGAAACAAATATTTATATCCAGTAGCATTTTGTTTAAAACATGGTAGAGGATAGTGAGGTGATATTGGAGAAAATTAGCACATTCTAGATATGTTGACAAAATTGGTGAGGAAAATTGAATTCAAGTGGTGTTGTGAGTATGTAAGCCTTATGCCCCCTACCAATTATCTCGCATTTTGATGCATTCTTCCTTATACTTTTGCAAGGCATAGGCGAAGTGGGATAGTGTTGAGACATATGTGCTTCATACATCTTGCATTCATGTAGCATAGTAAGTATAGATTAATAAAAATAGCATGGAATAAATTCTAAACAATGGAAGAAAAAGAATGGTGAGCAACAACAGTTGGTCAATTGATTGTTAATACTTTCAAACATATAGAATTGGGATACCATGAATTTTACAGTTTTGTTATACCTATTTATTCAGTTTTAGGGTTGGAGGGAAACAAAGAATGAGTTTTTAACTTGTTTTTATGCTACTGAAATTTCTCTATAATTTTTGTGTTGTTAAATACTCCTGT
The DNA here is from genome assembly GCA_001517045.1 of Pseudotsuga menziesii. NCBI lineage: Eukaryota > Viridiplantae > Streptophyta > Pinopsida > Pinales > Pinaceae > Pseudotsuga > Pseudotsuga menziesii. Next base: position 82,576 of record LPNX010327773.1, on the reverse strand, counting down.
TGAAAACATGGTGACTTTATATTATATTATAACCATTTTCTAGTTATTGTATAATACATTGAGCATGCTTTAGATTGTGATGTTTTTCTCTTGGAAGAGTTTTCCCCAAGAAATTGTTTCCCATGATTGTATATTTTTGTTTTGTCCATTATTGTAATTGTGTTTATTTAGCTTTTTTGTGAATTATTCTCTCATTTATTAGTGTAGGAAGTGTATACCACATCTTTGATTATTTTCAATTACAAGAGTTCCATCGTTATATCCAACTTGTAATATTGTGGGAGATAGATGTTCAACTCTCCATTGCTCCACTAAAAGAAAAATTAAGTGAAATTGCAAGAAGCCTCTTTTGCTTGACCTAAAACAAAATCAAAAGAATTGAAAGTAGTCACCCTGTTGGAAGTCTTGGGGTTACGCTTGTATACATATGAATTACAGGGGTTCTATCATTACATCTAATGTGTAAATTTGTAGGAAATATAGGTCTAACCCTCAATTACATGACACAAATAAAATGAAGAAGAATTGGAAGAAATGGACAATGTGTTGGAACTTGGTCATGCATTTGTATACATCTGTATATTTCGAGGGAAAAAATTGAGAACCAAGGAGGGAGGAGGGAGGTGTCACGGTGAATTGAAGTTGCAGGGTTTGACAATTTTCGAGGGTTCTGCTAGGGGCTGAAGCCTGTACCTCCATCTGGGGGGACGGGCCCTGGGATGAGCAAGCACACTAATGGTGGGGTAGTGCCCCATGTACTGAGCTCAGATATGGAAATGGAGAAGGGAAAAGAGAAACTGCAAGCATCCGATATCCATTTGGGGAAGGGTGGAGAAGGAATGAGTGGGACCAATAAAGAAGGCAGTGCAAAAGGAGATTACAAAAAGTCAGGGCAATGTGTCCCAAAATTGAAAACAGTGCTGAAGCTGTAAATTAACTCAGAACGAGTAAGGGAAGACATTCAATTCATGAAAGAGAATGCAATCATAGGTAAATTTGTAGGGATCTGGCCCACATAGAAGACTCTAGTGTGGTGTAGAAACACTACTTGGAAACCTCAAGGGAATTATGATCTGCAACTGGGGGAAAAAAATTTCTTCATGGTCATCTTCTTTAATGAAGAGGACATAATATTTGAGAATGGGCCATATTTCTTCAATTCCGTAGGTCTTTTCCTAAGACCTTGGAAAGAACGGTTCAATCTGGATAAATAAAATATGACGATAGCCCCGATATGGATCAGAATGTACTCCATACCAACTGAATACTAGAAATAATAAATAATGACAAACATTGGAAACACTCTGGGGAACTTCATAAAAGTCTCAGAGAAAACCAGATAGAGACATTATACATCCTATGCCAGAATACACATCTACTTAGATATATCATAGGATCTTCCAGATGGAATCGAATTATCATGGGATGATGAAAACTGGTTCCAAGCGATAGACTATGAGCAGATACCCTTCAGATACAGGAGGTTCCATGAGCATGGACATCTGTTCAGAGATTGTCCGCAGAATAAAAAACCCGGAGGAAAGAAAGATCAAGAAAATCAAGACGCCAAAGGATTTACCAGAGTTCCTAATAAGTAAAGATCAGCCAAGAAAACAACGGGACCCGAGATTCCAAAAAAAGTTCAAACTCAAAACAGGTTTGAAGCCCTACAAGAAGTAAAGATGATTAATAACCAACAAAACAACCAGACTGAACAACAACAAGATCCAGGGACAGAACCTAGCTTGAATATTCCTACCTAGGAAGAGACTAAGGAGACAAATAAGAACGATAATATGGTAACTAAAACTAATGGAGAGGAAATAGAGATAGGAGATCTAGATTTGGAAGGCCTAGAAGCGACATGCTCTGAAAAGGTACCTAGACATATTCCTCCACAACAAGTCTCTATGCTGGAAAAGGTGATTATCAAGGAAAAAACTATGAAGTTTCTTGGAATAACATCTGGATCTCTCAAAGACCTAGATGGTCAAAAGAAAGGAAAAAAAGAAAAAAAGAGGAAGGCACAACAATGTGAAAAGAATCCAAATCCTTGGGGCTAAGCTAGTAGCATCAAGGCAATATCCCACCATAGATGCGACCCTTTATCCTGCAACCAAATAGTTTCTCAATGCAGATTATGTCTTGGAATATAAGAGGTTGTAATAGTACCTTGAAGATTCATCTTCTAAGAAGAAGGATTGAAATGGAAAAACCAAGTATCATCTTTTTACAAGAAACAAAGTGATCGAAATCTGAACTTAAAGTTATTAGGGGGGGGGGGGAATTCTGGCGAGAGAGTGAAGCTATTGATGTTGATCTGAAAGGAGCAGTAGGGGGAATAGGTATTTTGTGGAACCCAAGAGTGGTGGACCTCTTTGACTTCACAACAATGCAGTTCTCCCTTTTGGCAACATTCCAGGTCTTAGGTATGATCAACTAGGGGTTCCTGACCAATATTTATGGGCCTCCTTGTGCCAAGCAGAAACTGAATTTTCTTGAATCGTTAAGGATGCTCAAGTTGGAGGTGGGCATAAAACCCTGGATCCTTTGTGGGGACTTCAACTTGGTCAGGAATCTTGACAAGAAAAAAAGTGGAATACGGAAGTTAAACCCCATTAGTGAATATTTTAATGAAGTCATTCCAAACCTAGAACTGGTAGCTGTTAGAACGACCAATGGTACCTTTACTTGGAACAACAAAATAATAGGATATAGAGGAATAACTTGTCGTCTAGACCACTTTTTGGTTTCTGAATCCATTGTGATGGCAGGGGGAGAATTGAGTGTTGTAGTACTTCCATCAGCCAGCTTAGATCATTGGCTTATAAGTTTGGAATGGGAAATAGTTAGGGTGAATCTTTGAAGTTTCCGATTTGAGAAATTCTAGCTCCTTCAGGCTGATTTCTCAAAGAAACTCAAAGAATGGTGAGAGGAACTGGCACCCATTAGAGGAACTAGGATGTACCATTTTCAATAAAAGATCAAACTCATAAAATAAAAAATAATCAAGAAATGGAATAGTGACTCCTTTGAAAACATTTTTCAAGCTAAAAAGGAGTTGGATAGAAAGATCCGAGAGGTACAACAAAAAGGCATGTAGATTGGTTTCTCAGACGAAATTCATGCCCAAGAAAAACTACTGATACAAGAATTCAGTCTAAGAGAACAGCAAGAGGAAGTATTCTGCAACTAAAAATCCATAGTTAAGTGGCTCCAAGAAGGTGATTGTAATACAAGATTCTTTCACAAGGCTTCCATCCAACTTCGTCAATGAAACCGCATGGTGAGAATGAAAAAAGAGGATGGGACCATTGTCGAGACTCAAGAGGAATTGGAACACACTTTGAATACTTTTTTCACCGTCTCCTTAAGGAACCGGACTGGGATCGGGATGCTACTCAGAGGGAGGTGTTGAGGCACCTTCCAAAGTTCATTACGGAAGAACACAAATTCATGCTTTTGAAACCAATTGAAATGGAAGAAGTTGAAGCAATTGTCAAACAAATGGCTGATGACAAAGCTCTAGGACCTGATGGGTTCACTACTAAATTCTTTCATGCCTACTAGGATTAGTTGAAAGAGTATTGGCACTAGTTGAAGACTCAAGGAATACTGGCAATATTTTGAAGGCTCTTAACGCAACCTTCCTGGCACTAATTTCAAAAGAAAATGGCACTGAGGACCCTGGAAAACTAAGACCGATCTCCTTGTGTAATGTCATATATAAAATTATCTGAAAGGTTATTGCCAACAGGATCTGACCCTTGCTCCATATCCTAATTTCTCCTGAACAAGCAGGATTTGTTAAAGGGTGGTAGATTTTGGATGGTATCATTCTGGTTCATGAAACCATTCACTCGTTAAAAGTCGATAAAATCCCAGGTATGCTTTTGAAACTTGATTTGTCAAAAGCATATGATAGACTTAATTGGAATTTCTTAGCAGGTGTCCTATAGAATTTTTGTTTCTCCGGTAAATGGATTGAATGGGTTATGAAGCTGGTTTCATCAACCTTCTTCTCCATTTTGGTTAACGGGGCTTCCTCCCATCCATTCCAAGTTTCAAGAGGAATTAGACAAGGTGATCCTTTTTCTCCCTTCCTGTTCAATATTTTCGCTGAGGGATTAGGAAAAATGTTTAAGAATATGCACAATGAGAACAAGATCAGAGGGCTCCCCCTTAATGTTGAACTAGAACCCCAAACACATCAACAGTTTGTGGATGATACGATGCTTATGGTACTTTCTACTGTACAAGAGGCCCGTGGCCTAAAAGAGGGGCTTAACACCTTCCTTGAGGCTAGTGGGATTGAAATTAATAAGGATAAATCCCAAGTCTGCTTTTTCAACACTCCAAAAATCACTAAAAGAAATATCCTCGGAATACTGGAGTTCTCAGAAGGAGTGCTACCCTCGAAATATTTAGGTGCACCGTTAGCTGAATCCATTACAAGGAAAATTTCATGGAAGGAAATTCTGGACAAAATTAAGCAGAAGTTGAGTCACTATATATTCAGGGCCCTTAATTTCCCAAGTAGACTCATCCTGGTAAAATCAGTCCCAAAAGCTATGCCTCTCTATCTCTTTTCATTTCTGGCTGCACCAAAATCGGTGATAAAACATATAAGGAATATCCAAATAAATTTCCTGTGGTGGAGAACATAAGGACACAGGAAGTGGCCCTTGGTGGATTGGCAAACCATATGAAAACCCGAAGAATTTGAGGGATTAGGACTAAGAGATCCATTAGATATAAACAAAGTGATGGAAGCCAAAATCTAGTGGAAATGGATACCCTACGAGGAGGAACCATGGGCTAAACTGTGGCATAAGAAATACACTCCTCATTGGACTAAAAAATTGTTGATTAGATTCGGAGAAAAAGTTCCTGGCTCCAACATTTGGAAATCGGCTCAAGAATATAGAAGCCTCATTCAATGCCATCGTCTCTGGGAGGTTAGAGATGGAAAGACTACGTTGTTTACTAGAGATTCATGGCATCAAGATCCTTGTACATCCAGTTGGGATGACATCCATGTGCTAAACCAACATCTTCAGAATAGTCCGATGAAAAAGGTGGGGGAAATTTGGGATTCCAGTTCCCTCGACAAACTCTTTAGGACTTGGAAAAATAAGGAATGGTGGCAAGCTCTTGTACTAGAGGAGAACATTGCAGATTCCTATGACAAACTTTGTTCCGGAAATATCCCCAGGAATGCAGAACCAGACAAGCTCAGATGGGGGTATACCAATATGGGGAACTTCAATATTAAAGAAGCAATTGGGATGCTAACTGAAACTCGCAGAATGGATAAGGAGGGTAATTGGAGGAAAATATGGGGCGGGAGATGGTGGCCAAAAGCGGCGACTTTCGGCTGGCTTCTTCTCAGAAGACACATTCTCCCATGGGACAATATTCAGGCCTGGGGGTTTATGGGTTTGTCAAGATACTGCCTTTGTGAAACTAGTAATGAAACTATCAACCAACTTTTGGATGAATGCCCGATAGTGAAATCCATCTGGGAAAAAGGCGTAGGTATTTTCAAAAAGAATCATAGGTCCACAAAGGCCATCCTGATCTAACAATAGCAGAATGGCCGAAGGACACCTTCAAAAATAAAATCTTGAATAGGGTCTGGGAGTTATTCCTTGACTTCACAGTGTGGCAAATATGGAAAACATGGAACATAAGAATCTTTGAAAATAAGTAGAGGCATGTTGAGGAAATTTGGATGATGATTGAAACCCACATAAAAGAAACACTAACTGTAAATCATTGGACCTAGGAATATTTTGCAGCAGAGATAACAGAAAGACAAAGTCTCTATGAATGGGTGATTTTTAAGTTACTTGTGAATAATTCTCATCTCAAAACATCGCTCAAGCCCCCACACAGCTCTGATTATTAGTAGTGTCCGTTGACAGGATCTTTCAAAATTAACTTTGATGGAGCCGCAAAAGGAAATCTAGGCCCTGCAATATTTGGAGGAGCCATTAGGAACTCTAAGGGCATAGTTCTCGACATCTTTTGGGGCAGTATAGGAACTGAAACAAATAATTTGGCGGAGTTATAAGGGCTCATCAATGGGTTAATGTGGGATTTATAGCAACAATAGACACCATTAATAGTGGAAGGGGATTCCCTGGTAATAACTAATATAACCAGAATAATACGACATGGTGTAGCCATTTCCCAGGTCTCCAAAAATTGGAGATGGGAAGGATGGCTTACAGAGCTTAAAAGGTTGTTAATGGGAACCCTGACGGTCTAATTCACTGATGTTAAAATAAATGGTAATAGGGTGGCAGATTCTCTAGCCAACAAAGGGGTTGGAAGAAACAATTCTTTCCATGCAAAAATGATCAATGACAAAAAGGAATGCATGATCTGGAGACGATGCGAAGAATTGGAAGAGGAGGATGTGGGCAGGATGGCAGGAAATAACACTCGACAGGTACAAGATTTACCACACCCTATGTCGGATAAGTGTAATCAGTCCATCAATTCAAATCAACAAACTGACACATCCCTTCACATGCACGATACCCACGTGATAGCCATGTCGACTCAAACAAGACCCGTGAGCAGGATTGATGAATATTCTCCTCTCATTTCCATGGTAGGCATAGAAGGATTTGAGGAGGTGACTACACCACTTGGAATTAACTCAAAGTATGATGATAATATGGTTAGGATCAGTGGAAAAAGTATGAAGCAAACTAAGACAGAAAATAGCACGTAGGATTGATACATAAGGGATGATCCAGGGGTTCGCCACCATAAATAATGATGCCTCTCTTTGCAGTAGTCAAGTATAGAGCAGGGTGTGGGACTTGCCCCTTTGGGAAAAACGGTGGGTTTATTTCTAGTTTTTATCTCTCGGACTGTTAATTGCAAAGAAACATGTATGCATAGGCCTTAATGGGGGCAAGTGTTGTTTATTTTTCACATGATAAGGAAGGCTAGTTGGCTCTGGCGAGGACTAATGGGATCAGGTTCTGTAAGGATGAAGCTCTAGTATGTGCAAAATGGAAAAATCAGTCAATTTGGATGATGGAAGAATACATCACCTAGAAGAGTGGAATGGTTATAAATATTCCCTAGATGGAGATTGGTCCATTTTGTTCAAGATTCACCCCGATTTTAAACATTTGCAAGCTACTCGTAACTACATGCCCCGTGAGATTATGGCTTATCAATGGCGAGTAAGGCGGCATCAGCGGGAGGGCGTTAGAATTGAGGGGGGAAATATTCCTTCTGCTAGCTCCTCCACTAATGCCCTTCCTACTAATGATGACTCGGTACCTCTTGTGTTTAATTGGGGGTCGCAATACATGGCCGAGACCCTGGTTGTGGTTGAAGGCCAGATTGCAGCCAAATAAATTGAATTTCTTAGGGAGTATGAGATCCAACAAGGAAGGGCCCTGATGGAAAACCCTTTTTTGGTGGTCCGTATTCTCCTCGCACGCGTTATCCAGGAAAAGGCACAAATGGTGCTTGGTATCAGGGAAGCCCTGACTCTAATCGTATGGGGGAAACAGGAAAGCGCTGCAGGCTTTTGCTTGCTTGACATGCTTGCTGGAGAATTTCTAGATCTCCTTGGGGAGAAAGCTAAGGAAGCTGAATATTCCCCTCCAATTGTTCCTCCTCTGCAGTAAGGAATGTTGGGGGATCAAGATTTTTGGGCTAGTTGTATGTTCTTCGTCTTCCATGTTGAAGCTTTGGCTCGGTCGACCAAGGTTATGCTTGGTTTCGGTTTAATTATGATTATGTTGAAAAGTGTATCGTATGTTTATTTCCATTATCATTTCAATTGGGAAGGGGTGCAGGGGGGAGTTTTTTTTAACAGGTTTAGTCTTTGTGTAGACATGGGAAAGGGGGATGCCATGCCATTTGTGAGAGGAATTTCCATTTTTGAAAAATGTAATTTTGTGGGTTGACTCTGTAGACCTGTTAAATGGGAATTGCACTGGTTTGGTAAGTAGGGGATATATTCGAATGAATCCTTCAGAGAACAACCCGGTTAAGCATGGATCCTCCAACTAGTCAGGCTTGAATGTAATATCTTTTTTGTACTATAAGTAATATAAAGTGTTCCTGCTTATTAACAAAAAAAAACACACCAAGGCCTCTTAATTTTTTCAATCAAAATACAATCAATACATAATGCTTTGGAAACATGTTAGTCTTTGCTTCAGTTGCATAAATGATTTGTTGCTGTTAATATGTTTTAGAACAATTTACAAAAAAACCGTTGTAGTTTTACTATATATGCAAAGTTCAAAAGTGAATGTAGTAAAGATTGTAGGTAAATCCATGAAGATGGGTAACACTTTTTGGCCAAAAGTGAAGGCGAAAATTCAATTTTTTACTCATTATTAAATTGAAGCCCTAAAAATTCATAATGCCATATGAATTTTGATACGCAACAAAAATACAAATTGTAGGAAATTATGTTGTATTTCCACCTATATTGTTAAATAATAATAAAATAATAATAATAATAATAGTTAATATGTCAAAATTGCATTTAATGAATACATTTGTTCTTGTAAATCTCACGAAAAGTTTACAAGTTGCATGTGTGCATATAAAATGATTTAATGATAAATGCATAATTTTTGGAAAAAAAATATATGAACATAATCTATACAAAATGCACTGGGGCACAATTTGTTTTTAATCTAAGATGATTTTTTATTTTTATTTTGAGAGTAAGTGTTGAAACTTTTAACTGCATTTTGCATAGATGTGTGTGCACATAATATTTTTTTACTCATTACAAAAGTTGAAAAAAAAGGTACCCGTTTGAAGAGAAAGTGTTGGTCTAGGGCATATATACTTTTTGAAATTTACATTGTTGATTTTTCTTTGCATTAATTCAAAGTTGTGGGAATGGTTTTGTAAGTGTAAGTTTCAAAATAAAAAAATTATCGTATGAACTCATAAACACGTAAATTACATGCCAATAGATAGATGATTTGTTGATGAATCCATTGGTGTGAATTCCACCATGTAAGGTTGATCTAAAAATTTCAGGATCTTTTTAACCATTAAAATTGCATATGAAATTTGAATTCTTAATTTCATAAAAAGGATTTCTAAAATACAAATTAAAGTGCTTAAGCAAACCACATAACCAAATAAACCAAGTATGCAAACAATAAAATTGTAGAAAACATATGATAACGAACATCACCCCTCCTAGGCTACATCTTTGGGCCACTTCCAATGACAAGGTCAATCTTATTAAGTCTTCAAAATATTATAAACATGAGTTATGGAAAAACTTCCGAGTTCTATCAGTCAAACGCAGAAAGGGATTACACCATTGTGTTCCCCGCAAAATTTTGAGAAAAATGAGTATAAAGTCGACGTATATTTCTTGAGACTTCCTCTCGCACGCACTTCAATAAAATCCTTCTATCTATCCTATACAAACGTACGAACTCTACATTTTCTATACCCTGAACCACCTTAGGATCTCTGCATAATCTAGATTACAATGCCTCCTTTTCATGGCTCTGAATATGGGTTTATATGGCGTTTTGGCCCCCAAAGCAATGGGACATGCGTCCCCTTTGGCGGTCAAAAGCCCAACAAGATTAAAAATATATCATTCAATTCATTTCAAGATATCGTTTCAACTCATTAAAAATCCTAACGCTTTAGCTGCGTTTCAAGCCGCAATGAACGAATTGTTCCATCTATTTTTAAGAAAATTCGTACTAGTATTTTTTTATGACATCCTCATATATAGCAGATAATGGAAGGAGCATCTAGGACACTTAAGTCAAGTACTTACCATTTTGCAAGAAAACTAATTCTATGCAAAGAGGTCTAAGTGCACATTTGCAAAAGAAGAACTGGACTACCTGGGTCATAAGATATCGAAGGAAGTAGTCAAATTCAATCCAAGTAAAATCAAGGCAATCATGGAATGGCCCAAACCCGATAACATATCGAAGATAAGGGGATTTCTAGGAATAACATGATACTATCGAAGATTTGTAAAGTGTTACACCCATAAAACTGCCCCTCTCACAACTTTATTGAAGAAAAATTCCTTCCAATGGAATAGTGAAGCATAAAAATGTTTTGCAACATTAATATGCATGATGTATTCAACACCTATATTAGTCATGCCATAATTCATAAAACCTTTTGTAATCGAATGTGACGCATCAGGTTTCAGACTAGGAGCATTTTTTATGCAAGAAGGTCACCCAATAACATTCAAAAGTAGAAAGATCAACAAGAGAGAAATTTTGAAGTCCATTTATGATAAAGAGATGATGGCCATTATACATTATTTAACATAATAACTACAGTACCTTTTAGTGAGAAAAATACTGATAAGGACAAACCATAAAAGTATTCAATATCTCCTTCAACAAAACAATTATCAACATAACAATAGAAGTGGATAGAAAAAATCACTACCTTTGATTTGGAGATATTACATAAAATAGGGAAAGACAATATATTCATCAATGCTCTATGTAGGAAGGATGAAGTCCAGACATATGCAATTTCAATCGTTATTCTAGAGTGGCTCGATGAAATACAGAGAGAATACGCTAAAGACGCAAACACTTGCGCCTTAATCGAATATTTGAATAGAGGTCCAAAATTGGTGCGGTGAAATGACATCTTGTTGTACAAAGGAAGGATCTACTTAAACCCAACATCAAGGTTTAAAACAAAGGCGATGATAGAATCTCATGATTCGCCCGCCGCAATACATGTAGGTTTTTTCAAGACATATTGCAATGCCATACAATTGTTCTATTGGAAAGGAATGCATAAAGACATTAAAAAATATGTAGCCAAGTGTGACACGCGTCAAAGGAATACAAGTGAAAATGTCATGACTCGAGGGCTACTCCACTCACTGCACATTCCGAAGCAAAAATGGGAGCAAATTTCTATAGATTTCATTGAAGGGTTACCCTTACCAGATGGTAAGGATAAAATCCTTGTGGTAGTAGATCGACTAACAGAATATGCACATTTTATGGGAATAAAGAAAACTAACTCTGCTAAGAAAATTGCTGAAGTGTTTTGTAAAAATATTTACAAATTACATGGTTTTCCAAAAATTATAGTGAGCGACAGAGACACCAAATTCACAAGCAATTTTTGGAAGGAATTCTGCAAGCAAACAATGATCACTCTTAATATGAGCTCATCTTATCATCCACAAACAGATGGGACAACAGAAGTGGTCAACAAATGTCTGGAAACCTATCTCTGTAGTTTCGTCACCGACAAATAGAACAAATGGTTACAATGGTTAGACTTTGCAGAATGGTGGTATAATGCTACATATCACACATCGACTAAGATGACTCTATTTCAAGCATTATATAGTTATGAACCACCCAGATGGAAGGAAATCATTCAAGGAAGCACAAAAGTAACCCTCGTAAAATATCAACTAGAAGAAAACCAACGAATCATGCAAACAATCAAAGATAATTTAACTATCGCACAAAATCATATGAAACAACAAGCAGACCAACATAGAATTGAGAGAGAGCTTGAATTAGCAGATTGGGTATTCATAAGACTTCAACCATACAAGCAATTATCACTAAAACAACAGGGAAAGAACAAATTATAACCTAACTTCTATGGTCCATATCAAATTATACAGAAGATTATTCGTGTAGCATACGAGCTAAAGTTACCAGAGACAAGTCGAATTCACAACGTCTTCCATGTATCAAATCTAAAAAAATTATTGGGTCAACATCAATCAGTTCAAACAACACTTCCCTCTCTAGATGAAGAAGAGAAACTTATATTAGAACCAGAAGCTATCATCAACACCAAATAACATAGATTACACACTAGAATGATCAAGCAATACCTCACTAAATGGAAGAATTGCCCAGAATAAGATGCATCATGGGAAACTGAGAAATTCATTCATCATTATCTGTCATTACCCTGCTTTGAGGACAAAGAATTTTAAAAGGAGAAGGAAATATTATAAATGCTAAATTTAAAACACTAAATTGGGTTAATCTAGGATAATTTTAGTAATTAATGTAATTAAATTAAAAAGGTGACTTGAAAAGTCACCTCCCTTCCCCACTTAGGGTATAAATTACCTGGGGCACTTCTTATGTAACCATCTTATATATTATCATATACATATTTTCTACACTAGGTTCTTCTTCCCACTTTTTTTCCTTTCAAAACCATTGTAACCTCAAACACCTTTACCTAACCCATTAATCCAGAACCCCCTAACACATAACCCTCTAACCCCAAATTCACCTTATAACACAGATATGCACTCAACACACTTAAGTAACAAACCCAACTATGTGTTGGTCACCAACATAAGCATGGTAACCTTTTCTATGATGGCGATTCTCGCTTAATAAACATAAATTTTGTTAATATGTGATGAACCCATTTTATGCACATAGGAAACACACCTAATTGTTAATATAAAACTCAACTAACCCATTGATCCCTAAGACTGCCCCCCATAACCTCAGCCCCCTTTATAGGTCACATAGTACCCTTGAACCCCATGACACCCCTAACCCTTGATGCACACAAGGATTTAATGCACATAGACACCTAACACACTTAAGAGACACACATAATCAACTTGCTCAACTAACTTACAAAAATAGGCAACTACTCAAACTAACCAACACACATAAACCCATAACCCACATAAGAATTGGATTAACGTATTAATGGTCAAATATAGGAAACACATTTATGTGATATACATTGCACATATGGGGATAACATAAGTGATGCTAATATACTACACTAAATTCTTAACCCATAAGCAATTAGTTCCCATAACCTGAACCACTTTATAAATGGACTATCCTTGGATCACTTGATACTTGAGTAACACACTTATGCCACCCACAAAAGTGACACACATATGTTACCCACATAAGAAAGTGTAACCCACTACCCTCATAGACATGACACACCAAAAATTCACTAATATTTGTAACCTTTACCCCTTTAAATTTCACCCACTATCCTCGCACCCCTTTGTAGTCAAGGTTGCTATGTTTTTTATTCAACTTATTTTGCAAATTGTTAAGTGCAATTGAATTATCACATGCCCAACAATTGATCTCAACTTGCATTCCAAGAGTTCATTGAAGAACAATAATATCATTTCTCTAACATGTGATGAATCTTTTGTCTCCTTCTACACTCTAAGATTCCATTGGAGAACAATAATGATATATGTCTAATGTGATAAGAATCATTTCCCAAACAAGAAAAATTTTAATTGTAATTGCTGATTGTAAATTGTAACTCTAATAGTTGTAACTAGCATCATGAATTGTAATTCCCTATTGTAAAATTAGCAATTTGTAAATTTAATTATCATTTTATTAAATTCTAATTGTACAATCATGAATTGGTATTGTGAAATTGTATCTAAATATTACACTATAACTTGTAATTGTAATTGTAATTGTGACTTGTAAATTGCAATTGGAATCATTAATTGTAAATGACAAATGAATATAAGATAAATGTTGTCCCTAAGTAAGTTAGCTTAGTTTTGGTTTCTAAGTTTTGGGAGCCTGGGCGAAGTGTGAACAAGTCTGCAACAGAGTAGATGTTGAAACAGTCAGCTCTAAAATTTTGTGCAGTTTTTGGGGAAATATTAATTGTATTAAGTGAGTTAATTAGAAGGATTGTCCATTTATGTGTAGTGGGCATGAGATGTAAAATCGACCAATAGAGCCTAAAAGAATTTAAAGGGTTGGGATTTTTGGGTGTTCAAAAGGAAGAGTAAATAGAGCTAGTCGAGGAAAAGTTTTAGTAAGTTTGTATTATTGTGTACTATAATGAGAAATATGAATAAGATTCATAGATGTAATGTCGATCTGCAAGATTTGTGCATGGATGCAATGTAATGGGGGGTTATGGAGAAATGTCTTAGCTTTGGATCCTTGCACTGAATGCATTTCTCCATAGCTATGTGCATGGAGCCAAAGCAGTGATTTAATGATACTCACACAATCTTATGGTGAGAGGAATAAAACTCTCTAGTTTACTTTGATTTTATGCAGGGAGGAAAAATAACGATTTAATGATGCACAAATAATATTATGGTGAGAAAAATATATCTCTCTAATTTACTTAGATTGTATTCAGGGAAGAAACATAACAATTTAATGATACGCAAATAATCTAATGGTGAGAGAAATAAAGCTCTGTAATAGTACTTTGATTTTATGTAGGGAGGAAACATAGTTCTCTAATTCACTTTGATTTAGTTGTCTAATTTAAGTTGATATTATGTAGGGAGGATTTTAAAGCTTATACATGTGTGTTTTAGTAAATTTGGTAATCCAATGAAATATTGGTCCACATGCGCACATGCAATCCATGCAATCCGTAGATCCTCCATAAATAGATAAATGAAGAGAATAAAATCATATCCTTCCCCAATCTCAAAAGATATCTAAAAATATATAGTGGAGAAGACCATCTTGAATTCAAAACTTCCCAATGATTTGTTTGAGTTGTATTCTATTCAAGTGAAAACCCTTGATCATGGATGAACTTACTTGTCAATCTTTCAGCAAAATCGAAAACATGACCATAGTGGACACCATCAATCTCATCTTCGTTAGAATTCTTGGTGCCTGAAGCCATTTGTATAATTACATACTACTTGCTGGTAGAAATAGGAAAAACTCCATAAAGCCTCATGCCCGCGTTCCCATGAGAGAAAAAATAGTCTGAGAAAGTTCATCAAATATTATTAACTTTCCTTACATTACTAAAATAGAATCTTGGAGGCCACACCTGACTTGGATGGATCCACTTTTAAATCCAACAACCATCTCGAGTAAACTAAGTGATCTTCCTTGCATCTTGAGAGCTTAAGAGATTTCAGGTGGAGAGTAGGTGACACGAAATCCAGAGTGTCAAAACCTATCAAAATATCTTTACAAATGAAGCAATTGGTTTCTTGTTAAATTTAAACTCAAGTTCTCCCAACACTATAGTGTTTCCTGTAACGCAATCCCGATTATAGTCCCCTTGTGTAACACACCTTCCTCGAGAAATTTCCCCAAGAAGGTGCAATGATATGTCGATAGGTCAATGTTGGAGGGTGAATTGGATAGAAAGGGGAAACTAAAAGTAAATTAGTTAATGTAAAGGAGGAGTAATTATGCAAAGTTGTGAAAAATATGTGGTAGATTTGACAATGATTGTAATTATATTTAATTTCCTGTCTATAAAGAAGACAAAGAAATTCATTAGAAATTCATTTTCACTAAGTTGGTAGTAGTTCAATATAATCAACTTACATTCATATTAACCTAGAATCTAAGTATGGATCCATATTAATCCCAAATTTCTCAAGCAATGAGAAATATCAAATCAATAAGGTGTTACTTTTTTTAAGGTGCAAAAACCACAAAACAAATCACAACTTTAAAAATTTAATGCTTATTGTGAAGAGATTTAATCCTTCTCGAAGGTGTTGTCAACTAACAACTCATTATCTTGTCTATGTATTTTGATGTAGGAAGATGATTTGCACTATTGATAGATAACACATACCTAAGCAATGACGTGGAATTCATGCATATTTTTATTGTCAATAAAAAGGCATTGCATGCAATTCAAATACCACACAAAATCAAGAAATGTATACATATAAATTTCTTCAATTCGTGCCAATCATAGCAAGACTTTAAACAATTTCCAACACATGACCGAAGCTCATCATCATTATGACCCATAAAAGATCCAAATCCTTCCATTCAAATAAGTAAAAATGACATCAATAAAAAATATTAGTTTTTAGTTTATGCTTTCTACTTACACGAAATAAATATACTAAGACCCTCCTTGTTATACTTTTGAAGCATCTCCCAATTAAAATCCTCATTTTTCAATACCAACCACAAACCATTTTCTCTTCTTGAACACCTTATTCTTCCATATTTTATCCCATCACCACTTATTTTCCCAATGTACATTGTTCTAAAGTGCCCTATATATACTAAGGCCCTACTTATCACACTCTTGAAGCATTTTGGTATATTATTATGTCTTCTTTTTAACATTTATAACATAAGAAACTCTAAGTAATAAATTGTTTAAATAATGAAATGCAAAATCTATTGTGCTTTGATCTAGTGGTTGACATAAGGAGTCATTAATTTAATTTTTTTTAATGAAATACACAAATCTTGTAATTTGTCTAGTAATTAAGTGTACCCTTGAAAACAATGAAGCAATTAATATTTTGGACATGAACCGGAGAACCATAATTGCAATCCTTGAGTCAGACTTAGTCTGATATACAAATATTGTAAAATTATGATGGATTTGACATACAAACTATTGTTTCGAGTATTGAATGATCAAACCATTTCAAAGGTCTGTTTCTTAATTAAATTAACTTAGTTATAATTCTTCCAGGATGAAAAAATATTATTCTCACAGCTTGGGAGTGTTCAAATTTCTTATTAGATTGTCCTTCTACATATCCTCCAAATTTATAAGTTCTTCTCTGAATTTTCCTGCTATCCAAAAACATTCTCAAGTTTTCAAGGCATTTCAGATTCTTTCTGAATATTCAAGAGACAAAGAGACTAAGCCGCCTTTCCAACAACAAACAAAGCAGATAATATCATGTTCTTTCTTTTCCAAAAGAAGTATGCTCCTTGTGTTGGATTTGTGGTTGCAACAACTCATGTAGCTAGAATATAGTTGAGAAGGAAAGGGAAAAAGTAGTAGAGAAAGGTAGCAACCTTAAATCAACCTGAATTTTATGTCTCTATTCATCCAATCTATAGTGTTCTTAGTATTCAGGATGATCATAGTTTTGAAGTTTTTAAATTCTAAATATTGAGGATGTCTATAAAATGTAATTATTTAATCATGTTTCAAGGTTTCAAAGATTTTAATGATAGATAGGATGCTTCATATGAAATTAGTCTATGATGGGGAATTTGTTTTTGACTCGAGCTATATTGAGTGTATGAAACATGCAACACCAAACAAAAATGAAATCTAATGAGAAAAATGAATGGGCATGCCTACAAGAAAACACACATGATAGAAGGTTGTGATTTGTAGGATAATCCTACAAACAAACTTAAGTGCCCACATACAACCAAGAGATGAATACATAAACTTGTTTTCAGGTAAATGAAAATTTGTAGGGTGAAATAGTGATGAAACAAGGCAACAACAAACAATTGTAAAATTTCAACATTAAGCTTAATGGCTAGCCTACCAATTTTTTTATATTGAGGTATTGATTCCATCCTAAGTGACTAATTTATTAGGTTAAAGTGGTAGATTCCATATCAGAGTGAATGATTTGTCTCTATTTATGTGTGACCATTTTCTCTTTTGGTATGTGGTTTGTTGATAACACTAAATGCAACCATCACTCTTTTGTTTTACAAAAGAGAAGTCGAGGAGGTTGAAGGTTGCAGACTCCTTGCATTATGAGGTGAACAATTTGTCTCATTTGTCTCTTACAATTGCCCCTTCATTTTCCTTTCTTGCAAAACTTAACCCTACTTCTTCAAAGGAAAACACCATATCTACACCAGATCTTAGCTCCCCTTTGCAACCTTTTTTTACCTTCCAACAACAGCCTATAAGCTTATTATTCCACCTTTTTGAAGCAATTACTAGTTAATTAAGACGATAGGCATTTTTCTCCGAGGCCCGATTTGAAAAAACTTGTACCTTTCTTAGTCGTCCCTCCAATGAATCTTTGTTTTACAGGTGTCCTCCTGGTTTTCCTCTAGTTTCTTTGTTTTCCTGTGATTTATGCTCTTGATTCTCTGGTCTCTACTCCGTGCTCCCATGCTGCCAGGCTCTGGTTTCAAGAGTCAATATGCAATGGAGAATTTGGAATGACATACATTGTCTTTGGTCGATTCAGTTGGAGGTGACACCCGCGCTTGTACTTCATAGGCCGCATACCCAAGTACCAAGTACAACAATACTCTTCGTATTTTGTATGGACCCACGCTAAATTCTGATGTTCTAATTGTTTTTAGTTTCATCGGTAAAGTAATATATAGCAAAGAGTAGGGAGAAATTTCCAGTTTTAGTATTTGAATCTATTGGTTGTCCATGTAGCTAGTTGGAAGCCAAAAGTATATATTATTTTAAAAAAAAGAACTTTTAACTATTAATACTTTGTGATATCAATGTTATAAATTTTTATACACATTTATATTATCCAAATATTTCAAATTAACCATAACTAATATGGGTGTTTTACCATTTTGCGAACAAAAAATTTGGAAGGCTTTGAATGTTGTTCTCTTAAATTGTGGCCCGCCCAACTCCCTTTCTTGACCATAATTTAATTCCATGATAAAAAATTTATGCACCTACCAAAGTTAATCTATGCAGTGGGATTAAAGTTGGGACTAGAGATCTTGGTTTTTCTTTTAAATTCCTCTCTATAGGAGTGAGGTTTTAAGGTTTTATATGTTTAAAGATGAAGAAGAAACATGGGGATAAATGCATAGAGATGTGATGCAAGATATGATTGAGTAATTAATGTGATCTTATATATTAATTAAATTAAATATTTTCTATTAATAATATTAATATATTCAATATAATAAATTTTATTAATAACATTAATATATATTTTTATTAAATATTTTAATTATTCAATATAATAAATTTTATTAATAACATTAATATATATTTTTATTAAATATTTTAATTTTAATTTTTTGGTAAGTAGGAGTAAATTATATTAAAATATAAAAAGTAGTATAAACATAGTTTTCGTGACACTTGTCCAAAATTTGCTAGAGCATAAACTAGAGGTTATTACATCTGTCATGAACTTGCCCTTGTGGTGGGAAATCAAGTTTTTACTGTAAAAAATTAACAGAACTATATCGTAAACTGACCGGCTAACTGGAAATAAAACAAACGTGGAAGACGAAATAAAGATAATAGTCCTTACGACTTTCGCCAAGGTTCCTCCATGATAGGCCACGACCTGAAGTAGTCATCTTCGTCCCCCAAGAGAGTCAGTTCAGGGTCCCGGTATGGCTCCGTGCCGAGAGGAGGAACCGACATTTGTTGCTGCTGGCTATTGGTCTGCTATCCCATTTCATCTTTTTCCCCCTTTGCCTCCACATGTATAGAAGTTTTAGCTACGCGTTTGGTGTGCTAAGTGTCTTGGATTTGATGCATGTCATTTGCAAGCTCCTTTGGTTCAAGCTTAGTGCAGTCAATGAAATTTCCTGAGCAGTGGAGTCGTTCTAAAATTTTCAATAATGGGAGAGTCATTGTTGTAGAGGTTGTGTGGAGCGGTGGCGAGCCACAACTTCTACTTCCCAATCATCCACCACCCTTCGCACGCTGAGAGGAATGTGGATGTTGTATCCCGCAGAGATAGAACGTCGTAATGTCACCCTACTTCTATCTCCCCTAGAGTTGCTGCCTCTACGAGGAGTGGCCTTGAGTCTGATCGACATGTTCAGTGAGTGGTTGGCATGCCAAATAACGATGGAGCAACCAAAGAAACTATTGATATTCTTGTTCCTTGAGATTTATCCTAGGTTGAAAGGTCAAATAATGCTGGAGCAAGCGAATAAATGGGAAGAAATAGTCTGTTGCTGGTGGAGCAGATTCTGTCCGGAGCCATCGAGCGTATTGACCAGGAGGCTCCGACGACGAAGGCCATTAAATTTCTTTATTGCGTAGAGAAATCCCTCCAGTCCGAGGTTTGTGTGAAGTGACCGTAACTACATACGAAGGTGTTGTGCAAGTTGGAATGCAAGTTGGAGTGCTCTTTCGAAGGGAGGTAAGAAATATTATGAAGGCGACGACGGCAGCTAGGGAAGGTGGCCATGAAAACAGTGTCCCGCCTCCCTCCACGTTGCATTGTCTTGGGGCACCCGTATCGGGGAAAATATTTTAATTTATTAATAATATAACTAAATTTAATATAAAAGATGGGTTGTTTATGTAAATGTAACAATAACGAGTAGAATTAAATTAAAAGCTCAAAAAATATGTTGGTTTAAGTCAAAAGGTTGGATCTTCTAGGACCAATATGTAACATGGTCGAGGTTGAGGGTTCAATTCTCTGGGTCCTTCAGGGTTAGGCATTGATGTAATGAAGAAAGGGTGAGGCCCCTTTGTGTGGACCCCTTGGCTTGGATCCGTGGAATTAGTGAGCTCTTGGGCCATTAACCACATTGAAAAAGAAAAAAAGAAAAAAAAACATTCAAACATAATCAAAATAATAAAGGCTAAAACCACTAATGTCATAAGGCTTATACCCTAAAACGTAAACAATTAAATCATAATGCATACAATGGGAGGCGATCACTATTATCATTTGGGGTTCTATCCATCGCTATCCTTCATGGATTTGGGGTTTGTAGATATAGAGATAGCTCAAGTTGGGAATCCTTGCCACACAACATGAGGTAGACATGGCTTGCACTCTCTTTCATCCCTCTCGAACCGACTTGTTGGTTTTGTGTGGTTAACTCCATTGTGCTTAGGTGGAAGTGACATCGAAGGGGTTAGGTGGCTCCTCACTCATTGTACATAAATTGTATAGAAACTCTTATGTCATCTCTTTTATTTTATTTATTCTTTTAGATCATTGTTTTTTAAGATAGAAAAATGAAATCCTTCCTTAAGTAATTTTATATGGATATTATTTCATTGATGAAAATAATAATAAAGTTACCATTTATCTCTTAGATTTCTTTGTATAATTAACTTCTTCGCACTTAATAATTCTCGTAGAGCTACAAAACAACTCGCTCATAATTTTTCATTGGCTTGTGATGATCAATGTTTATATGCAATAGTTACCCGAATGTGCTTCCACTATCAAGATGATAAAATGTATAGCTTTAACTTAAAGGAAATTTCAAGCTTGAAATAACTCTATTTTGTTGTTAAAAAGTATTAGAGTTTATTTAGGAAAATGTTTCTTCTTGATGCAATTACAAATTGAGATGTACCTTATACACTACCACATGTACCATAATAAAATTTCTTCCTTATTAGGTAATCATGCATGGATTTTATTGTCTTCTCCCAAGTAGATGGATGTACATATATAAGCTATTTTCTCTATTTTTAATGCCTACAATTGATTTGTATATTAAGTGTAGTTTATTGTAAATAATGCATTTATCCTCCATTGGATGTAAGCCCTTGTTATAGTCTTTTATGTTTTTTAATTTTAGTGGGATGATGGGCTATTGAGAGTTGTGTCTACCTACCTATACAAATTTATATCTTAATCAAGTCTTCAATATTACAAATACTTTATATATATATATATATATATATATATATATATGACTTCAAACAAACAAAAAAATACAAACATTTGTTAGGTTCAAACACATTAATTAGTTGTTAATCATTTCCATAAATTTAATTCAATTAGTGATATACCTTTTCATAAATATTTTTTTGAACTTTAGCTATAAGTTTAACAAACACAAACTAGCTATTGTTCTATGATTAACATTACCCTATACTTTAATGTTTCTCTATTTCAAAGAAATTTCCCAATCCACTTAAAATTTAACTTTTTCTTTTATATTTTCCATAAAGTGAAAAACAAATCATTTTATAACAAAGAAAAAACTCTTCATCACGTTTATTTTATTATTATTTTTTTTCACTTTATTACATTGACTTAAAAAAATGCTTTACTTTTCATTATGTTTTTTCGTTCTCCTCCTACCATTGTACCTTATAAGGCTATTGCTATTTTAATAATAATAAATCACTTACCCTGACCCTGACCTTGACCTGAGCTTGAGTAGTTCTTCCAGTAAAAAATTCATTCAAAATTGAAGTCTGTTCACACAACCACAACTAATGGACCCAACGCAACTTCTCACCCAAAAAGATTTAATAATATTTACATGTGACCGGGATGACTTTACTTCTCACCCAAAAAGATTTAATAATATTTACATGTGACTGGGATGACTTTATTGCACAGACTTGGCAGAGTGATCACATCTTCACTACGCTGAAGTCTACTCACACAACCACAACTAATGGACCCGTCACCCAAGTTCCCAACGCAACTTCTCACCCAAAAACATATAATAATATTTAAGATGTGACTGATAAGACTTTATTGCAAAGACTTGGCAGAATGATCACATCTTGACTACGGCATTTGCAAAGACTTGGCAAACTGGTGACATCTATGATCTGATCACGTCTATTCATTCATTGAGTATCGCGATAATGATGGGAAACTGAAGTTCTTGTTCTCGTTCGTGAAATCTTCGTCAAGACTTCGTTGAACAGGAGTTTGATTACTGTTCCTCGGTTAACTTTTTATATAATATATAAAAGTTAAACAATAAAAAGATAAGGAAAGCTCCTACCTTACAAATCACGTTCCACGATTGTCTCCCATCCCCCTAAGACTTTCTCGTGATCTTTGACGACTCAATTTTGAAAAGTAGAGGGATGCATTCTGATTCAACTTTGCAAAATATTTATTTCTTTGAAGTTCATAATTTCCATGCAGAAAACTGTGTTTATCTCAACATTTCTTCGTTCTTGTTCAACCCTGCTCTTACTGTTCTTCGGTTGAAATACCGATAGCTATTGGAAAATATATGGAAATTGTCGATTTCTTTTAGTCTTTGATTAATGATTGACTTTCATAGACCAAAATATGAATCTTGATCTTCCATCGAAGCTTTTCTTTGAAGTTGACAGCATTCATTCACAATTCCACAACTCTTCTATTTTTCTGTTTACTTCAATTCAATGTTTTAGATACTTTCTCGATAACACCTGCAATCGATACTAGACCAGCTGAAAGCTCCCACCGTGGAAATCTCGTTCAACCTTTTGTTTTCCATCACAATAAATTATCTTCTTGTATAAGACGTGTTAAGTCATGAACTTGTCTTCTTTATAGTTTGCTTGTGATTTTTGTTTTAATTTTGATCATTTACTTACTTTCGCTAAATTTTGATTTAAAATGAGATTTTGATTTTTACCTTTAGGTTTTTATTATTTTTTGTTTCCTTAGGTTCTCAAGGGTTTTACATGGTATATATTGATTAAGGATTTCACAAATACACTCTAAGAGCAAGGTTTACCATATAAACCTTATTTAAAATGAAATTAATGACTAAAAAAGCGTCAAATTTGATTTTGAAACATCATTGTAGCGCAATGGCTGAAATTTTACACTGCGGCGCTACAAGAATATCGCGGGCACTAATTTTGTCGGTTTTTTGACCAAATTTTCTCATGATTGCTCTCCTGGATGACTAATCACATGTGTAAACAGTTTTTGACATGTGTTTCATCAGGAATAATCATGCAAACAGTTGTGGTTTATGACATGAAGATCATGGTTGTCAGAAGTTAGGGCTCGGCGTATCATGACAGGTAGAGGAACAAACTGAGATTGATGGGAAAGAGGTTTTACAAATATGCATACGAAGCTGGAGGCGAAGTGGAACGAAGACAACTGCTAAAAATCCGGAATTTGCAGTTACAGAGAGAATTTAGGGTTTTCTCAGCGCACCAGTTGGAAGCAAATTGAAGACTTGAAGACACCTGGACAGTTAAATTCGACAGTCAGATAGTCCAAGGATTAATTTTAAACATCTGCAGCAGGCCGGGAGTGAGGTATTCCGCGTAAACTTGGTCGTGGCTGCTGAATTGGGGGTTTTCCATTAAGGCTTGTTATGTTAAAATTGTTAAGGAAAGCTTTAATTCATGTTGTTAACAAGCTCTCAATGATCAGATATCAGTCTAAAAGGTTTTAGATGTTTTGGCAAGTGATAAGTTGAAAAACAACAGTTACATTGAACAATTTCCCTGTCAAGACCAGCAAATATGGTAGGGTGAAGGTCTGTACTGTTTGTGGCGACCAGGGTTTCACATATTTACTTGTTACCTGTAACCAATGCAATGAGTTAGATGAGTATGTCAATTGCCTGCAGACCTTGTCTGAGTATGTGCCAGAGGTTGATTGGTTTTGTGCTGAATGCAAGTTGAAGCAGAAAGTTAGCACACATAAGATTGCTCTCATATCATCTCATCCCCTAGTTAAACAATAACAATCTAAGTCTAAGAAGCAAGCAGTTGAGAGTACTAATGCAGAATCCCTATTGCAAAGAGATAGCTCATTAGTGGCATTAGAAGGAGCCAAGGGTGCTATTTGTGCAGAATCACAACACATAGATGTCTTTATGTATTGCAGAGGTGGTCTGGCATTTAGATGAGCATATTGGATGATTAGTTAAATTTCAGTAGTAACTTTTTAAAGATTTTTGGCACTCTGTCGACCTAACTTACCCAAGCCTGGTGCAAAACATTTCTTGCATTGACAATAGAAATAGACTGTTAAAAATTAAGAGAAAACAGTCAAGGAGAATCAAAGAAAGCTGACTGTCAAAACTCTAAAAACTTGAGGAAAAAGGGGCTATTAGGTCATTAACAGGGTCTTAAAATTACACAGAATTCAGCCATTGGAAAGAAAATGAAGAAAAGTGGGAAGACCAACAGAGCTGAATTGGATTGACAAGTTTCCAGGTTGTGCAGAGCTTTTTGAAAATGCTGGATGGTTGGATTTTTTTAAGAAGATTGATGGCTATAACACCGAGGTCTCTCATAGATTTGCCCAATGTTATAACCAAGACATGGTATCATTTGATACTCTGAAGTTTAAGTTGACTGTGGAGTTGGTGGCTGAAGCAATAGGAGTCAAAAATGAAGGAGAGTTGTGGTTCAAAAAGGTGCCTTTTAGCTTCAATGCCCAAAGGTATATTTTACCTGGCATTATTCCAAACTGGAGCAAAGGAGTGCTCATCCAGAATTTCAGAGCTGAATGGGTGGAGCCCATCAAAGTCCTACAAAGCTACATTACCTGTGAAGGGAGGTATGCTTTTGTATTCAAGTATCATTTCAGGTTCTTACAGCACCTGGTTGGTGAATCAAGGATGAGTCTCCCCTTCTTCTTGTTGAAGAGTTTGCAGAAAATGTCAAGCAGGATTAAAGAGCATCATGATTACACTGCACAATCCATCTTCCATCATGTATTGATCAAGCTCATTATCAGCACTGTGCTACAAAGAGAAGGAAAGACACGGGACTACTTTCTTTTCTGGTCGGGATTCCAAATTAAGCAGGAAGAACAGCCTACCAAAAAGTATGTGGACAAAAGACAAACCCTAATTAGAAAATTAGGGCAAAAAGTCAAGTCTGAAGATATAAAAGGTGTCAAAATTGAGGAAGTGACAGAACCTTCAAAGAAAGATATTGAATCTCAACAGCCTTCAATTGACAGTAAGGGAAAAGGTTTGCTGGTTATTGAAAAAGAAACTCAGCCTGTGCAAATTATAGCACCAGTAGAGGCACTTGTAGATGAAAAAATTATTGTCACAGAGAAGGTTGCAGTAAAGGAAAAAGATGCTAAGATCCAACAAAGAAGCACAATTACTATTTTATCTGAAGATGAAGGGTATTTGTTGGAAGTAGATGAGGTGATTGTCAGTGCTAGGTCTAGGGTTGACACACACAGGGAATGCTACAGTCAAGAGGATAAAATAGAAAGGCCAAAGAAAAAGAAGATCAAGGTTAAAGCTATGGAATTTGCCACAGTTATGCATCAAGGAAAAACTTTGAAGATGGTGAAAGACCTTGCCCCAGGTTGGAGACCTAAAACTAGATCAAAAAACAAATTGAGGCTGAACATGAAAAAGCTTCTAAACCCTAAGTTAGACACATCAGAGGTGACTATGATTGATACTTCTTCTTCAGATGAAAAGATAGCATCTAGCAAGGGTAAAATCAAAGGAAAGAAACCATTGAAGATAGTAGAAAAGTCCAGCCTCACCGAAACTAAACTATCAGCTGTGTTTTTGGAATTAAGGGGTGAAATGTTGAAGGAACAGCAGAAAGAAGAAATGGAGGCCTCTTATTTAGAAAATAAATTGTTAATGGATGAAAATGCACCTAATGAAACAGACAATCAAGAAAATCCAAGTGTTCCTGGTGTTCCTACAGAGTCGCTGCATGAGGATGATGACATTTTCAGAAAGCTAAATATCCCATGGCTGCCTAGTGAGCTACAGGATACCACAGCAGGAAAGACTTTTGACTCAGAAAAAGAGAATTTGCAAAGAACCATCAAACAATATAAGCATCAAATGGAATACATGCAAGAAACCAATGATGGCTTGATCCTAGCTAATAGAAGAATCAGGGAAGATTTAGAATAAGTGAATGATCATTACCAAGAGCTTATTACAGTCTCCAAAGAGGCCCTAAAAAAGTAGAGAAGCACAGATTTACAATGTGCAGAATTAAAGCAGACTGTAAGAGGCTTACAGCAGCAGGATGAAGAACTTACAAGAAGGTTAACAGATATGGAAGCTGAGCAGCAGATAGCTAGGAAGAAGGCCCAAGCCTTGGATGGAATAGCCTTATTGGCAGAAGCTGCTAAAGACCTTTGAGTATTATTAGTTAGGCAATTACTTGTTATGTTTTTTGAGAAATACTTTATTTTGTAAATTATAATTTTGACATTATCCCATCGATGAGTAGGCCAGAAACAATTAGGGTTTAAACCCTAACTGAATTTTTGAAAAACAGTATTTAGGAAGATGAGAAAGAGAACAAGGGGTTCAATTTTTTGCGGGCTTAAGGAGGTCTTTGACTTGTTTATGAGCCAAGTACTTAACTCTCATGTGTATTTGATGAACAAAATTATGAAATATATGATCCATATTACCTTTCAATCTGTGTTTTGGCTTCATTTTTAGCTTGTTTAGCTACATGATTGTTAAATTCATTGCTGGTTTAGTCTTTATGCTTGTAAAACTTGTTAGTTATGAATGAAATTCAAGGTTATATTATGTTGGTACATGGTTATTATATTATGCATCTCTGTTCTTATTTATTTATGATTTAGTTCCTGCTTGGCTTATGAATGTATTCCCTTCAGTCACCAAACTTTACAACTAGGAAAACCTTTCAAAAAAACCCTAAACTCTAGTTTTTTTTTATTGAATATTTCAGATTGCGTTGGCTTGTTTGTTTGTGGCCTAGAAACAATTTCTGGTACAAACATCTTTGGCGCTGTTTCCGGGGAACGAAGTTGAAAACATATTTTTCCCTAGGATACTTATCATTTTACTGGTTTTAAGAGGTGAACTTGAACCATCACATCTTTAAGGCTACTTTTCACCAGTTTGTCACAGTGGCTACTAGGGGAGTGGGAACTAGAAACAGACCTACTTCACCATTGTAGTTGGGTGTTACAGATCCTAAACATATATTGAAGACAGCAAGAAAGATTAGAAGATCTCAGTCTTTATCATCCCTATGTGACCCTGATCAGTTGGGTGGTTCATCACATTCAGTTGTGTTAAGAAAAGAAGAAGAAACTTCACCTTGCTTGAAGCCTATTATTCCTGACAGTAGTTTTCAAGTTTTCACTGATCCACAATCTTTCAGAAAATCTAAAACTGCCCCTCCTGGTAAGATACCTCTCTTTCAGCTGAAATTAGGTAAAAACCCCTTTCAGCCAAGTTCCAGTCAAATTTCTTCATCACTGAAATCAGTCAGTCCAAAAATGGCAGCCCAAAATCAGCCTATAGACATGATGGACCGGATGGTTGCAGCCAGATATGCACCATTGGTTTTTCATCATCCTTTAAATGCACTGCCTAGAGGTGACTATTAGAAATATTTGCCTAGGTTTAATGGACAGGGGGAAACTACAGCTGAAGAACATTGGGAAGCTTTCCTTAGTTATGCTGATAACCAAAACATTGAAGCGAAGGACGTATGGATGAGAATGTTTGTGCAGAGCCTTGATGGAGATGTTAGGAAATGGTTCAGGGAGTTTCCAGCTAATTCCATCACTATCATTGAAGAACTTCGTGATCTCTTCATGAGACAATGGGGTGACACCAAAGACCATACATACTACATAACTGAGTTTGGAGCCCTTAGAAGGAAAAATGATGAAACTATTGCAGACTTTTCAAAGAGGTTTAACAAGATGTACAGTAGAATTCCTGCTGAAATAAAGCCTACAGAAACATCAACTAAACTTACATATGCAAATGCTTTCGATCATGAATTTTCCTTACTACTAAGAGAAAGGAGACCTATTTCTTTACTGAATATGCAGGATGCAGCATTGGAGGTAGAATCTAACATACTGGCTTCCAATAGATTAAAAAAGAAAACAGCTCAGCAGCGGTATGACAGAAAAGGAAAGAAGGAAGTAGCTCTAGGAAGTTCATCTTCACTTTCTGCTAAAGGGAAAATTGATGAAATGGCTAAGTTGGTAAAAATTTTGACTGCAAAATTAAATAAATTAGAGCTTGAGAAAAATTCCAGCAAGCCTGGTCCAGAAGCTGAACGAAATCCTAACAATCAAAACCAGTTCAGAAGGCAATTTGCTCCCCGTTTCATGCCTAAAGAACGCAGGAATAATGATATTCAGTGGGAAATGAGAGAAAATGAGGACCAAAGAGTGCCACCACCTCTTCAGAACAATGTTGCTGCTGAAGAAGAGGTTGATGATGAGCTGATCTTTGAAGAGACTGACCAAGATATGAATCATTTTGGAGAAGGATTGTCTGGGGGTTTTGTCACTGAAGAAGAGTTTCTAAATGCAGAATGCTATGATGTTGATATGTTCGAAACAGAGAATGATTTAGATCTGAAAAAGACTACTGTAACTGCTAAGGTATATCAAAATGAACTCAAGAAGACTGTGAATCTGAGGTCAGGTCCAAAATAGGTGGTACAAATCCCGAAGAAGAAGGCAATTGTCCTTGCTAAGCAGTCATCTGATCCTATGACAGCAAAAAGACAAGTTTTAGAAAAACCAAAGAAAAACATCGAGATTGAAGAGGTAAACAAAACTGTCCAGAATTTCAGCCTGGAAAATGAATTAGGCAAGTTAAAGATTCATGTACCTTTAACTGAATTAATAAAAAATCCTTCATATAAGGAGACAGTTCTTAAGGTGATGAATTCAGCAAGCAATCAGTCTATTTCTGATACAATAAATTTGCAAGAAGAAAACGCTAAGATTTTCATTGGATCAGCCTTGGCTGAAAAGACTGAAAATGAAGCTAGTGCTTCACCTCCATTTTATATTACTTTGACAGTTCATGAAAAAATTATACATAATTGCTTGTTAGATTCAGGAGCTTCACACAATTTAATGCCAAAGGCTGTTATGGAGGCTTTAGGCCTAAGTATCACCAATCCCTATCATGATCCGTATGCATTTGATTCCAGAGCAGTGAAGTGTTTAGGGGTAATAAAGGACATGGTTGTCAGTCTGGCTCAGTTACCCATGAAAAGTGTGATCATGGATGTAGTGGTAGCTGACATTACACCTAAATTTGGGTTACTTCTTTCTAGGTCTTGGGCAAAAAAAGTTGGTGGGACCTTACAAATGGATTTATCATATGCTACTATTCCTGTGTTTGGAGGAGAAAATAGAAGGTTGTATAGAGAGCTTCAATTTGCCTATATTGTGACAGATGACAAGAACCATACCAACCACCCACTGTATGCTGTTGATAAAGACCTGGGTACTTGCATGTTACATTTTAGTGATGATGATAATACTGTTGGTTTGTTACAGGTTGAAAAAGAACATCCAGTAAAATGCAGCAGAGAATAGGAGGATGAGATGTGGCAATTATACTTTGATGGGTCCTCTTGTAAAGAAGGTGCAGGTGCAGGGGTTCTTCTCATATCCCCTGGAGGTGAAACAATAAAGCTGATGTATAAATTGGAGTTTATTACTACAAATAACACTGCTGAGTATGAAGCTTTGCTGTTAGGTTTGAAAGATGCTAAAGATTTGGGCATTCAGCAGATTTCTGCATTTGGTGACTCCGAATTAGTTGTTCAGCAGGTGAAGAACAACTATCAAGTGAAGCAGGGTTTACTGAAAGTCTATCGAAATGAGGTATGGGACATGATTGAAAATTATTTTGTAGCTTTTAACATTACCTATATTCCAAGAGACCATAATCAGACTGCAGACTCATTAGCCTTGGCTGCTACACACTTTAGAATCCCCAAGACCACTCAGTTGAGATATCCCATTGAGGTTAGGTACAGACCATCTGTACCTGATAATGTAAAGCAGTGGAAAGTGTTCGAAGATGACATTGAGATTAAGAGGTTTCTAGAGCTTACCCATGAATTTTCAAATTCCATGATTGATCAAGAGGAAGATGAAGAGGATGGACAGGTGGAAGAGATTGCTGAAAATGAAATAGCTAGACATAAAATCATTGAATTAAAAAGTAATTTCTTTCCAAAGGGTTTGGTACCTTTGGAAAGGATTTTTTCAAAAGATGATACACTTTTGAAACCTGTAGTACAGTCTTCAGAAGAGAATGTGGTGGATTGTAACATTGGCTCAGTAGAACATCCTAGAATGGCTAAAATTTCTAAAGCACTTACAGCTGAACAAAGAAACAGGTATATTAAACTGTTAAAAGAACATGTAGATGTTTTTGCATTGTCTTATGAGGAATTGAGAACTTATGACACAGGAATCATACAGCATAAAGTCCCTTTAAAACCAAATGTCAAACCTTTTCGTCAGAAATTAAGGAGGATTAATCCAGCCTTGTTTCCTGTTATTGAAAAGGAAGTGAGGAAGCCGTTGGATGCCAAGATCATAATGCCTCTCAGGTATTCTTCATGGGTAGCTAATCTGGTTCTTGTTAGGAAAAAGAATGGAGAAATCAGATTGTGTGTTGACTTTAGAAATCTGAACAGATCTTCACTAAAGGATAATTATCCTCTGCCTAAAATTGAGCAAATATTGCAGAAAGTGGTTGGGGCATAGAGGATCTCAATGGTTGATGGTTTCTCAGGGTACAATCAGATTTCTATGCATCCTGATGATAAGGAGAAGACAACTTTCACTACTCCTTGGGGAACTTTCATGTATGATAAGATGCCTTTTGGTCTAATGAATGCTGGAGCCACTTTTCAGAGGGCAATGGATATTGCTTTTGTTGGAGAAAATAACAACTTTGTGGTAATCTACTTAGATGATATTACTGTTTTCTCACAATCAGATGATGAAAATTTGAAGCATTTGAAGCAGACTTTCCTGAAATGTAGAAAATTTGGTTTTTCCTTGAATCCAAAGAAGTCACACTTTGCTGTACAGGAAGGTAAATTGCTTGGTCATTTAGTATCTGTTGATGGTATAAGGATTGATCATGAAAGGGTAAAAGCTATATTGAAAATAAGTTTACCGAGGAGTAAAAAAGATGTCCAATCATTCATTGGTAAAATCAACTTTCTGCGTTGGTTTATACCAAACTTTGTTGAGACTATCAAACAGATCACAGTCATGCTGAAAAAGGATCAGGAAGTCAGGTGGACCACTGAGGCAAAGAATGCATTTGAGAATATCAAAATGGCTCTTACTGAAGCTCCTGTATTAGTAAGCCCATATTTTACCAGAGAATTTCTTACATTCTCATTTGCATCAGAGGATACAATAGCAACTGTTCTGTTGTAGAATAATAAGGAAGGACTGGAGCAACCTATTGCATTCTTCAGCAAAACTCTCAGGGATTCTGAACTAAAATACAACATCTTAGAAAAACAGGCCTATGCTTTGGTTAAAGCTTTATAGTTTTTCAGAATCTATGTCCTGCATTCTAAAGTTATTTCATTTGTTCCTAATGCTGCTGTTAAAGATGTTTTAACACAGCCTGATAGTGAAGGGAAAAGAGGCAGGTGGATTACTAAAATCATGGAGTATGATGTAGATATCAGACCTACCAAACTAGTCAAGGGACAAGGTTTAGCCAAGTTTCTAGCTGAATCAAATTGTCAAGCTCTGGGATTGCATGTGATGGCTGAAGAGTTTGCTCAGGAAGAAGATCAAGCAATTTTGGAAAAAGAAAAAATCATGGACTATTATTCAGCATCCACATGGTATGCAGACATTGTGTATTTTCTGTTGTTTTTGCAATGTCCTGAGCATTTAGATAGAAAAGCTGCTAGATATTTAAAGCTTAAAGATACTAAGTATTGTCTAGTAGAAGAGCAGCTATTCTAGAAGGACCTAGGTGGTATTCTACTCAGATGTTTGGATAAGTCTGAAATTGAAGGAGTAATTTCTAAATCTCATGAGGGTGCTTGTGGAGGTCACAAGTACTGGAAGACAACAACATACAAGATTTTAAGAGCTGGGTACTATTGGCCCTCTTTGTTTGCAGATGTATATCAGTAGGTAAGAGCTTGTATTCCTTGTTAGAAGTTTGGTGGAAAACAAAAATTACTGTCATTGCCCCTAAAACCTATTGCAGTAAGTGCTCCTTTCCAGCAATGGGGTCTGGATTTTATAGGGGAGATAAATCCATCTTCCTCAGGACAACACAGGTGGATTCTAACTGCAACATACTTCTTTACCAAATGGGTGGAAGCTATCCCTACTAGGAATGCCATAGGCAAAGTAATCATGGAATTCATTGAAGAAAATATCCTTAGTAGGTTTGGGTGTCCTCAGAAAATAGTAACAGATAATGCAAAGGATTTCAAGTCTAAGGAAATGGAAGCATTTTGTGAAAAGAATGGTATCTTGCTGAAGCATTCAACTCCTTACTATCCCTAGGGTAATGGTTTGGCTGAATCCTAAAATAAAAACATCATTCAGAGTATCAAAAAGTTGCTTAAGCATAATAAGAGATCATGGGATTCTATGTTGAAGTATGCATTGTGGGCTGATAGGATAACAGTCAAACAAGCAATTGGAATTTTTCCTTTCCAATTAATTTATGGCATAGAGGCAGTTTTTCCTGTTCAATTGGGAATCCCAGTGATGAAATTTTTTCAGAATTGCCAGGAAGAGCCCAATGATATGCAGAGAAGGATTTATGAGATGATAGAATTGCAGCAGAACAGGGAAAAGGTGGAAGAAAGGGCACAGTTGCACAGATTGAAGATCAAAAGCACATTTTATAGAAAAATCAAAGATAACACTTTCTCAGTTGGTGATATGGTTTTGAGGTGGGATGCCAGGAAAGAGCAAAAAGGGAAACATGGTAAATTTGACAACCTCTGGTTTGGCCCTTTCCTAGTGTCTAAGATTCTGGAAAATAACAGTTTTGTCCAGCAGTCTTTGGAAGGTGAGGAATTGTCAAGTCCAGTCAATGGACGATTCCTCAAGCATTTTTACAGTCTCTGAGGAAATTTTCATTTTTCATTGTATATACCGGTGAGTGAAGCATAATAAGGACTCCATAACCTAATGGAAATTTTGCAGACTAGTAGGTAGCAGAAAAGAAGGCAGTGGTCTACAGGTTCTTGAAGCCTCACAAGGAGGACTTCATCCCGCAGTTGGAGCCAGATCTTAAGTCATGAACTTGTCTTCTTCAGTTTTATAGTTTGCTAGTGATTTTTGTTTTAATTTTGATCATTAACTTACTTTCGTGAAATTTTGATTTAAAATGAGATTTTGATTTTTACCTTTAGGTTTTTATTATTTTTTGTTTCCTTAGGTTCTGAAGGGTTTTACAGGATATATATTAATTAAGGATTTCACAAATATACTCTAAGAGCAAGGTTTACCATATAAACCTTATTTAAAATGAAATTAATGACTAAAAAAGCGCCAAATTTGATTTTAAAACATTCTTGTAGCGCAACGGCTGAAATTTTACACTGCGGAGCTACAAGAATATCGCGGGCACTAATTTTGTCGGTTTTTTCACCAAATTTTCTCATGATTTCTCTCCTGCATGACTAATCACATGTGTAAACAGTTTTTGACATCTGTTTCATAAAAAATAATCATGCAAACAGGTGTGGTTTATGACGTGAAGAAGATCGTCGTTGTCAGAAGTTAGGGCTCGGCGTATCATGATAGGTAGAGGAACGAACCGAGATTGATGGGAAAGAGGTTTTACACATATGCATTACGAAGCTGGAGGCGAAGTCGAATGAAGACAACTGCTAAAAATCCATAATTTGTAGTTATAGAGATAATTTAGGGTTTTCTCAGTGCGCCAGTTGGAAGCAAATTGAAGACTTGAAGACACCTGGACAGTTAAATTCGACAGTCAGATAGTCCAAGGATTAATTTTAAACATCTGCAGCAGGCCAGGAGGGAGGTATTCGACGTAAACTTGGTCGTGGCTGCTAAATTGGGGGTTTTCCATTAAGGCTTGTTATGTTAAAATTGATTAAGGAAAGCTTTAATTCATGTTGTTAACAAGCTCTCAACGATCATATATCAGTCTAAAAGGTTTTAGATGTTTTGGCAAGTGATAAGTTGAAAAACAACAGTTACATTGAACAATTTCCCTGTCAAGACCAGCAAATATGGTAGGGTGAAGGTCTGTACTGTTTGTGGTGACCAGGGTTTCACAGATTTACTTGTTACCTGTAACCAATGCAATGAGTTAGCTGAGTATGTCAATTGCTTGCAGACCTTGTCTGAGTATGTGCTAGAGGTTGATTGGTCTTGTGCTGAATGCAAGTTGAAGCAGAAAGTTAGCACACATAAGATTGCTCTCATATCATCTCATCCCATATTTAAACAATCACAATCTGAATCTAAGAAGCAAGCAGTTGAGAGTACTAATGCAGAATCCCTATTGAAAAGAGATAACTCATTAGCGGGATTAGAAAGAGCCAAGGGTGCTATTTGTGCATAATCACAACACATAGATGTATTTATGTATTGCAGAGGTGGTCTGGCATTTAGATGAGCATATTGGATGATTAGTTAAAGTTCAGTAGCAGCTTTGTTAAATATTTTTAGCACTCTGTTGACCTAAATTACCCAAGCCTGGTGCAAAACATTTCCTGCATTGACAATAGAAACAGACTGTTAAAAATTAAGAGAAAACAGTCAAGGAGAATCAAAGAAAGCTGACTGTCAAAACTCTAAAAACTTGAGGAAAAAGGGGCTATTAGGTCATTTACAGGGTCTTAAATTACACAAAATTCAGCCATTGGTAAGCAAATGAAGAAAAGTGGGAAGACCAACAGAGCTGAATTGGATTGACAAGTTTCCAGGTTGTGCAGAGCTTTTTGAAAATGATGGATGGTTGGATTTATTTAAGAAGATTGATGGCAATAACATCGAGGTTTTTCATAGATTTGACCAATGTTATAACCAAGACATGGTATCATTTGATACTCTGAAGTTTAAGTTGACTATGGAGTTGGTGGCTGAAGCAATAGGAGTCAGAAATGAAGGAGAGTTGTGGTTCAAAAAGGTGCCTTTTAGCTTCAATGCCCAAAGGTATCTTTTACCTGGAATTATTCCAGACTGGAGCAAAGGAGTGCTCATCTAGAATTTTAGAGCTGAATGGGTGGAGCCCATCAGAGTCCTACAAAGCTACATTACCTGTGAAGGGAGGTATGCTTTTGTATTCAAGTATCATTTCAGGTTCTTACAGCACCTGGCTGGTGAATCAAGGATGAGTCTCCCCTTCTTCTTGTTGAAGAGTTTGCAGAAAATGTCAAGCAGGATTAAAGAGCATCATCATTACACTGCACAATCCATCTTCCATCATGGATTGATCAAGCTCATTATCAGCACTGTTCTGCAAAGAGAAGGAAAGACATGGGACTGCTTTCTTTTCTGGTCGAGATTCCAAATTAACCAGGAAGAACAGCCTACCAAAAAGCATGTGGACAAAGGACAAACCCTAATTAGAAAATTATGGCAAAAAGTCAATTCTGAAGATATAAAAGGTGTCAAAATTGAGGAAGTGACAGAACCTTCAAAGAAAGATATTGAATCTCAACATCCTTCAATTGACAGTAAGGGAAAAGGTTTGCTGGTTATTGAAAAAGAAACTCATCCTGTGCAAATTACAGCACCAGCAGAGGCACTTGTAGATGAAAAAATTGTTGTCACAGAGAAGGTTGTAGTAAAGGAAGAAGATGCTAAGATCCAACAAAGAAGCCCAATTACTATTTTATCTGAAGATGAAGGGTATTTGTTGGAAGGAGATGAGGTGATTGTCAGTGCTAGGTCTAGGGTTGACACACACAGGGAATGCTACAGTCAAGAGGATAAGACAGAAAGGCCAAAGAAAAAGAAGATCAAGGTTAAAGCTATGGAATTTGCCATAGTTATGCATCAAGGAAAAACTTTGAAGATGGTGAAAGACCTTGCCCCAGGTTGGAGACCTAAAACTAGATCAAAAAACAAATTGAGGCTGAACATGAAAAAGCTTCTAAACCCTAAGTTAGACACAGCAGAGGTGACTATGATTGATAGTTCTTCTTCAGATGAAAAGATAGCATCTAGCAAGGGTAAAGGCAAAGGAAAGAAACCATTGAAGACAGCAGAAAAGTCCAGCCTCACCGAAACTAAACTATCAGCTGTGTTTTTGGAATTAAGGGGTGAAATGTTGAAGGAACAACAGAAAGAAGAAATGGAGGCATCTTATTCAGAAAATAAATTGTTAATGGATGAAAATGCACCTAATGAAACATACAATCAAGAAAATACAAGTGTTCTTGTGTTCCTACAGATTTGCTGCATGAGGATGAGGACATTTGCAGAAAGCTAAATATCCCATGGTTTCCTAGTGAGCTACAGGATATCACAGCAGGGAAGGCTTTTGACTCAGAAAAGGAGAATTTGCAAAGAACCATCAAACAGTATAAGCATCAAATGGAATACATGCAAGAAACCAATGATGGTTTGATCCTAGCTAATAGAAGACTCAGGGAAGATTTAGAAGAAGTGAATGATCATTACCAAGAGCTTATTATAGTCTCCAAGGAGGCCCTAAAAAGGAAGAGAAGCACAGATTTACAATGTGCAGAATTAAAGCAGACTGTCAGAGGCTTACAGCAGCAGAATGAAGAACTTACAAGAAGGTTAACAGATATGGAAGCTGAGCAGCAGAGAGCTAGGAAGAAGGCCCAAGCCTTGGATGGAATAACCTTATTGGAAGAAGTTGCTAAAGACCTTTGAGTATTATTAGTTAGGCAGTTACTTGTTATGTTTTTTGAGAAATACTTTATTTTGTAAATTATAATTTTGACATTATCCCATCGATGAGTAGGCTAGAAACAGTTAGGGTTTAAACCCTAACTGAATTTTTGAAAAACAATATTTAGGAAGATGAGAAAGAGAACAAGGGGTTCGATTTTTGGCTGGCTTAAGGAGGTCCTTGACTTGTTTACGAGCTAAGTACTTAACTCTCATGTGTATTTGATGAACAGAATTATGAAATATATGATCCATATTACCCTTCAGTCTGTGTTTTGGCTGCATTTTTAGCTTGTTTAGCTACATGATTGATAAATTCATTGCTGGTTTAGTCTTTATGCTTGTAATGCTTGTCAGTTGTGAATGAACTTCAAGGTTATATTCTGTTGGTAGATGGTTATTATATTATGCATCTCTGTTCTTATTTATTTATGATTTAGTTCCTGCTTGGCTTATGAATGTATTCCCTTCAGTCACCAAACTTTACAACCAGGAAAACCTTTCAAAAAACCCTAAACTCTAGTTTTGTTTGATTGAATATTTGAGATTATGTTGGATTTTTTCTTTGTGGCCTCGAAACAATTTCTGGCACAAACAAGACACATTTAACATCGTTTAGATGCGACTGGCAACAACGACCTTGCATAACGGTATCCACACATTCTTGAAAATTCCATCTTCGTGAGACACTAACACGGTAAACAAATCTAAATTCTAAAATCCATCGAATTAACCAAGTAAATATGTTTTCAAATTGCAAAAGTCCCATCAACAAATTCTTGATTCGAAAGTAAAATATAAAAATATTTCCACAATTCAGAAGAAATAGAAACCGTACTGTCTAAACAAGTTTAACCTAACATATAACTAGCAACAACAATAACAACATTAATGATATTAATATGTTCTAATACTTCATATAGATTAAATTATCTCCCCTCTTTACTGAAATTTTTTAAGTTTATTAAGAGTTTGGAGTCCACTTTATTAAGAGTTCGGAGGATTTTATATAAACTGCACATTAGCTCAATTCCTAGGTGCAAAATAGCCTAAGTGGGCCTAATCAACAACGTGCACGCACCTCTTAAATGACCGCATGCTCTCCTGCTTCGGCAGTGGTGAACCTCCATGCCAGATTGACAGCATGGGCAATAATAGCGTGCACACACATGTGGACGTGCTCGCGTTCCTATGCACGCACGCGCATGTGGACGTGTGCGCATGTTGGGCAAGATCGCAAACAGGGACACACATGTGTCCCTGTGTTTAAAAAACAAAACAAAATAGTGGCCATTGTTTTTTATTTTATAGCCACCCACGAGCACGCAAGGAGGAGACAACGACCCCAAAGGAGACGAAATCGACCCCCAAAGAGCCCAACTAACTTGTGAAAATTGCCTAAAACGACGTTGGAGTAAGGTAAATAGAGTAGGAATGCAAATTTTCTTGTTTATTTCCTTGGACACTCTTGATGGGGCCCTTCGTTTGTCGGGAAAGCGAGCTAAAAACGTTAAGTTGTGACCAATCCCTCTCCTTAACTCCAACTACCTTGTCTTTTTTATGGTCTCTCACTTGGTGGGCATGACTTTGACTGACTTTGGGTTCGAGTTGTTCCTTTGGCGCTCTTGATGGGGCCCTTCCTTTGCCAAGCAAATGAGGTAAAAGCATTAAGTGGTGACCAATCCGACTCCTTAACTCCCACTAGCTTGTCCTTTTTCCTATCACTCACTCGACGGGCATGATTTTGACGGGCTTTGAGTTCGAGCTATTCCTTGGGCTCTCCTAATGGGCCCTTCGTTTTCCGGGAAAGTGAGCCAAAAACATTAAGTGGTGACCAATTCCTCTCCTTAACTTACACTACCTTGTCTTTTTGTTGGTCGCTCACTTGGTGGGCATGACTTTGACGGGATTTGGGTTCGAGTTGTTCCTTCGGCGCTCTTGATGGGGCCCTTTGTTTTCCAGGCAAGCGAGCTAAAAAAATAAAATTAAAAATTAAAAAAAAAATGAAAATCAATTGAAATGGGAAAATTTTGATACTGCAGGTACAAATTACCTAACCACAATGACCAATACCAATGAAACTCCCAAGAAATGAATGAAAAAAACTAAATAAAGGACCCAAACTTTGGATTAAATGAAGAAAACCAAGAATTAAACGAAGAAGAAACCCCCAAAAATGAATTGCACAGGGATTTAAACCAATTCAAAATTTTGAGTGATAAATTGAAGAACAGAAGGGAACCCTCTTGGGTTTCCCTCTTCCACATCAATACAAAAAATTATAGAATCTATCAACATTTCCCACAGTGAGATAACTAGTTTGAGTGAATATAGGGCTCGAATGAGAGAGAATTATAGCACTGGTGTATCCAAAGAGGATATAAAAAACCTGAATATCACAAAATCCCAACTGTGAAGCAAATTTATAGATCCGTGAACATGACAGCCTCCATATGTGAGGAAGAGGTGATTTTGCATGGACTAGTGTAATTACCAGCCATGGAGAGAAAACTGGAGGAAGAGATGGTTCATGGTTTTCGACAAGCCTCCATGCAACAATGTCGAGGTCCCCCAGTAGTTTCTTAGGAAATAGTGGGCTAAGTTTGTGTTAGAGTTCCATGTGAACTACTTTGACATCACCGAGTCTAGGGCGCCGGTTTTGGCTCAGCCCAAGATCGACCTCATGCCCACCGGAACCCACTCAAAGGACCTGCTGCACCTAGGTGAGAGCGAAACCCGCCTCCTCAACCCCCTGGGTTACGTAGCGAGCTAGATGAGATCCATGAGTCCGTCAGACATGCCACACGTTACCTTCTCAAGCACACCACATTTGTGGCTATGTCCTCACAGAGCGAGCAGGACCCCCTGAGAGACACACTTCTGCACAGTCTACTGGTGGTGGTCGAGGGAGAGCAAATATAGGTGGTAGCCAAGTGGATCCATCCATCTCAATGAGACCAGTGCCACATCGTTTTTCTCATTATGGGCATCCATTCCAGGTTCCCACGCAGGAGCATGGCACAGAGAGCTACCTACACCAGGTTAGTCATTGTTTTATTTAATGTCATAATTTCTAATAAATTTAACTTAGAATCAGACGTTGATGACTTGAGTTTTTTTAATCTACAACTATTCAATGCCGATTCTCCAACACACGTGTGGTAGGATGTTGGTTCCTTCAACCTAGATGGAGCCATGGCAGCTGCATAGGACATCGCGGCACCATACAAACAGGTATTTTTCTTTCAATAATTAAATTTAATGTTATTAGTTAATCTTGTCATACAAGATATGTGTCTCTCTTATAATTTGTTTTAATATTTGCATCATGTTTATTGTTTATTGTTATTGCTCCGTGATCCTGTTTTTTCTAACAAGGTCATGAGAGAAAAAAAATATTCTACCAAACTATCTTAAAATTCATTTAATTCCTTCAAAAATGGATGAAATGTTCTCTTACCTTAATTGGTAACAAGCTAGGAAGTATGTTTGACATTGGTGAAAAAATGAGGGACCTAGAAAAAACTTACATGGAAAACATTTACATGGAGATGCACCAAGATGATGGGTTAGATAATTAAATTGTTAATTAATGAATGGGGTCTTAGTTGTATTGTCAAGAATTGAATATGTGAAAACAACCATTATTTGCTCAATATGCTACCTATAATAGAAACTTAGAAGAAAATGTACTAAAAAGGGTATTCCCAATTAGGATACCTTAAAACATTAGGTTTGAAATAGGAGGAGAAGAGAACTCATAGCCATGCCAACTCTCTAGAATAGAAAAGAAATGAAGCATAAACAAGGTTTACTAGGGCTAACTAGTCAACTAATTCATATATAAGGAAACTTTAGCATCAATAATGGATGCAATTTTCGAAGATATAGTTAGGGAAAATATGAATAACACTTACCCTACAAATCATCCATCGTTTGATATTACACAAGACAAGCATATGATTTTTTAATATCATTTCAAGGATCGACGAGAAAGTCTAAGGAGTAAGCCCATAAATGTTGTGGATATTTTCTAAAATATAGAAAAATGTAACATCCCTCAAAATCATAATTTAAAAGAAATTTTTTTATGCAAGTTTGGGACTGTGATTATCACCATCATATCATTGATGTTATGTCACTTGATTGATTTGTGACTTATATTGTATCACTAAATTAGTTCTTGTCAATCGTCACATATTTATTTAAATTGTCGACCCATATTTAGTTAATATTTACAAATTGAATCTAAATATTTTTGTGCAAATGAACAGGTGTTCGCAGGATTGAGTGACCAACCATCCCCACTGGGGATCAGCAGATCCCCTTGTGAGCAGGTATCTTGTAATAAAGTATAAATTTAATTTCAGTTTTGATGGCTTAGATTCATATAGTTATATTTTTTATGTACTAATACACGATGCTATGAATATGTATGCAGGTCCCACGACATAGGCACATCGGTGTCACTATCTCTCCGCCG
Source organism: Pseudotsuga menziesii (assembly GCA_001517045.1). Classification (NCBI taxonomy): domain Eukaryota; kingdom Viridiplantae; phylum Streptophyta; class Pinopsida; order Pinales; family Pinaceae; genus Pseudotsuga; species Pseudotsuga menziesii. The sequence continues at coordinate 41,063 of LPNX010327773.1, read as the reverse complement.
ATTAATTTTTTCCCACCATATATGCCAGGTGTAGCCCCTGGAATACATGTCCCTTTCCCTGCATCCCTCCCCACCCCATTCCATCCATCCCTTGCCTTCCACCCACCACCACACTTCCATGCAGCCCCTCCCCCTCGCCCCACCCATCCACCCCTTCCCTTGCAGTTTCCCATGTTTCCACCCTCCCCCCTCCGACCACATTACACCATCCATCCACATTCACCCATCCCTCCACCCCATCCCACACCTCATCCCCCTCCCCCATATTCCCCCACCACCCTCATTTCCTCTTCCAAGGTGGTCCGTTCCATTCTACAACCAGTTGGAATTTATCGTTGTACATCACTACTTTGCCCACTCCAGTCCATGCCCTCTCCCACTGTGCCCCTTAGTGTTGTAGCCAACATCGATGCAGCTACATCCTCTACTATTCCATCCACCCTAGCATCAGATCAGGTTGTACAGCCCACTGCTCCACCTGCCACCCTTGAGGACTAGCTAATTGCTCCACCTACCAGCCCCCAGGACCAACCTGTTGTGTTCATGGTGAGATTGATTAGTTTATGAAAATCTCTTGCAATATTAACAAAAATTAACATAGCAGTAAATTGTATGAGTTATCTTACTATTTAAATGTTGTAGGTTGTCATTGCCGAGAGACTTGGATCACGGAGGAGGGTAGCCTGCTCACCACTTACGCTCTTGTGTTAGGTGAGCTATTTTAAATTTGAGAACGTAATTTTGATATTTAAATTGTGTTTTATACTTGTATAATGTGTGTAGGAGTTGACATTTGATTGTTGTCATTTCAGAGCCCAGGGGGAGGTGGTCGAAGCGATCAAAAGAACCGAGCTTCGTCTAGCTCAAAGAAGAGGAAGATCGATTTTGGAGTTGCACCTGGGAGCTCTGAGGTTGGGCAGGAGGATTGAGAGAGCTTCCTATGTACATTAGCCATGATGTGGCATTTTGGCATGAGTTGCCATATTTTGTATATGATTGGAAACTTTTGTATATTAATATATCATTTTGTACTTCTTTATATTACTTTGTCTTTTATGATAGATTTGCATACATTACGTCAAATGCAATAGTAGTTTATAGTTTATGCACTTGCAATACTTATTGTTGACGAAGCAATAAAGTCCATATGTTCACAAGAAATTGCATAAAAAAATTAACATTGTAGGTTAGTTAACAAAAAAATACACAAATGCATAAACGTGTACAATAACAATGATAATTGAACTCTAAATCCTATAGAACCCTAACTCGTATTGAACCAACATACTAACACCTGCAGTCTTATTCATTGTCCAAATTGCAATAGAAAGCACTTGTCTGCCTTTGGTATTTACATAGTAATTCTAACCTTTGGCCTTCTACTCCATTTTCTATCCTTGACTAACCCTAGTACTGTCTATCAAACTAGACTATAATACTACCTATTAGGCATCCATGAGACACACCTAAACAATTATATTCTAGACTAACCCTTGCTAAAACCCTTGCCCTAGACTCCTACCTTTCCCTCTCTCTAAAGCAAGGCTTATTCCTTTCATTTCCACGCTACTTAGATCCCCACGACTCTACCTATATCTTTGACTGTAATATCCATTTTGGACAGCCCTAGAACAACACTAACTCATCCTAATATTCCCTAACTTATTCACTGTAATATCCTATTTAGGGAAGCCCTAATAGCCTTCTTACCCACCTATCATATCCTAAGGTCATTTCCTTTCCTTCCTATCTTACCCACTCACTAACACCTCACCTCAAATTTTTCCATACCCCAATTTAAAGTGGCACAAAGGCACCCTAAAGGGACTGTATATAAACAATCATTCCCAGCCATACTTAAACAAATTTGATAGTGGTATATAAACATCCATAATTTGGCAAAATACTAGAAAAGTCCTTGAATTGCTTGCAAGTCATTGTGTCATCAAAAGCCAAGTGAATATACTTCTTATCATTCCTACTTGACTGGAAATAACATCTTGGACTGTCATAAGACATTTTACTTGACTAGAAATTACATCTTGGACTGTCATAAGACATTTTACTTGACTGGAAATTTCATCTTGGACTGTCATAAGACATTTTACTTGACTAGAAATTACATCTTGGACTGTCATAAGACATTTTACTTGACTGGAAATTTGATTTGGTTTAACAATACCATTGGCTTGGAAACTTGTCACTTATAAAATTGTTTATCACTGATGTTTACTTAAAAAGATTGTAACTTTGTCTTAACAAGTTAAAAAGTGAAATATAGGACTATCATATAATGCTAAATGCTTGGCTGGAAATACTTTTATGTCGGTTGCAAAAGAGGTTGACTTTGTACGATATTATGATAACGTCCCATCAACACCAGTAACATGCTTTGTTGGGTGTTATATTGTCTACATTAATTCACCTAATCTTTAATTATCGACTGGGGTTGGTAGGCTTAGAGTTGAAACAAAATATATGCGAAGGTAGAGGGGTTCTTATGGTGTCGTGAAAATATTTTAACAAACAAAAGATCGAAAGATCTTTCAAAATGAAAAATCGAGTCAAACTCCTAAGAATTCAACTATTAAGTTAATTAAACTGCGACAAAATATTAAACTAAGTAATTGATAATTTATTAAAATGAAAATGACACTATTAACAACTAATCTTTTCAAAACAGGAAACTAAGATGCAAAGAAAACCTAATTAATAAGCAAGTAGAAAACTTAATAAAGAAAATTAAATAGAAAAAAACAAGTAGAAAACTTAATAGGGATGTCTTTGAATTCTGTCCTACAAGTCTCTTTCAGTAATCACACAATGAAAAATGAATGACCTAAAAACATACTAAGGATAACTCATATAACACTGAAGTTACATGCAAAGGATAAATCAATCCAAAGGCATAAACACAAAACAGTATATCAGTAAAAAGAAATAAGAAACAATATTCAAGAAACAAGACATAACACACCTTAACACATATTCAAGGTAAGGAAATGATGAAACTTTAATACATAACCTAAAACACTCTAACTTTAACTTCAATGTTGAATAAAACTGTTATCTAACTATCTTACTCAAAGCATACTTCAAACATTAACAAAACAGAACTAAAAATAATCTCAAAATACATAAAAAACACTAAAAACGAAACTAAGGGATGAATGACAGACTTAACTGTGGGTCTGAAAGGGGTGGTTGAATGGTAGTTTAAATAGGCTATTTGAATGACAACCTGCACAATTAAAATAATAAAAATTAACCTAAATGATCTAATCTTTAGCTGAATTTGTGCAGATGCAGATCTAATACATAAATACAATAAGTAAACCTACTTATTAAGCAAATTTAACAATGAAATGAAGTTAAACAAATTCATAAACATAAATATAAAGAAACCATTGCATGTTAATAAACAAACTAAAATTAAATTGCATAAACTGATAACTTATAACAGAAAAGAAATAGACATAATTGAATTTAAAAGCAATTCATCTATTTACTTGTAAATAAGCTGAACAAGAAACTAGAAATGAAAAGACTAAAAATAGATTCAAAAGAAAACTATCTGCGCGGTCTAGTTGTTTAATTCTAGAAATAAAAATGCATTACAGAAAACAAATGAAATAATACAACTAACTGGAAACAAAACTAATTACAACAGAAAAAAGAAAGAAACAAGAAAAAAAAGAAAACTCTAGTTGATGAGCGGCCCTCTCAGTAATCAGGGGTGGTGCCTGGTTAATGTCTACTCAAATGCAATCTTCAACAGCAAAGCATACAACTCTTTATTCAAACGATGGAACATAAATACAATGTACTCGAGAACAAACTGATAAACTGTGAATTCTTCTAACTCTCCGATTCTCTAACTCTTCTAGCTAACTGAGCTCTCACACAAAGGCTGATATATATAATAGTTTATAGATTTTAGCAATTCGACCCTTTAGTGATCGACTGCTCTCTAAATTTAGTCGACTATAAAGGCACATAACAGATCGCAGGCCAACACACAAGATCTTCCCTTTTTCAGGGCTAGTCTGGTCTTCTTCACTGGACAACGTACACACGGGCTCCTTCTTCAGCGCAGTAGGTCTTCAGATGTGGCGCAAGGCTCCTCCTTCAGCATGAATGATGAATTGGTGGCAAGAAGAAGAGAACACAAAACGAGTTTGCTAGAACGTGGGCTAACACAACAACTCAGCACTCGGTCAACAGGAAAGGTGTCAATAAAAGAGGCTGCAAGCTAGCGGATTGTCTAGAATACAAGCTCCGTTACCGATACACGTGGATAGTAGGTCATTTGCAGGCTATTTCACATTTTAAATGCCTGAAATCATTTCTCAACAGCACGCAGTCTGGTTAGCGATTTGGACGGAAAGCTGAACAACAAACTTGACCGTGAGCTGGATACATTGGGCGCAGATCTAGGGTGAACAAAGTGTCTTTTTGCTGGTGCGCTTCAGGACTACAGTCTACATCAACATGTTTCAATATCAGGAAAACTGCCAACAAGTTTCATGGAGCGAGTTGGATGACAAGCTGGACATCGAGCTGGATGTGATGTGCACAAGGCATGCTGAATGCATTCTGTTTATTAATTTATCCCAAAAAGATTATAAAATCTGCAAACAAATATATAAATCAATTAATACATCAAATGTACTTTAATAATGTCAATTTTAATTAATAAAATCATAAAATGATAATAATAAATGGATTTTATATAAACCTTAAATTCATACATACCTAGGCCGAATAGTGATCTCTGTGACATAAAATATACAAAAAGATAATAAAACATATGTTTAAATGAGTAATTTAATTGCCAAAAATGATAACAATCCTAGGATCAACATGCTTCAACCACATGCATAATTGAAATGAAAACATCCCATAATGATAACATCCCATTGAAATTGTTCTTCCTTGACAAATAAAAAATGAAATAAGTTCATGAATATGTGTCTTCTATAATGATCTATTGAGCACTTGCAATTATAATTATCTATTGTACTTGTTTCCATTTTAACGATT
>LPNX010327773.1:0-34819 GCA_001517045.1 Pseudotsuga menziesii | reverse complement strand
TACATGTACATGTGTTTCTACTTCCATCTCATAGCTTTTAAAGAGGTCACAAAACCCTAGTTCCATCTCATAACTTCTCAACCCTAGTTATAGCATGCACTTGTAGTTCACAGAACCCTAGTTGGTTTTCAATTTGTACATGTACACGTGTTTCATCTCATAACTTCTCAACCCTAGTTATAGCATGCAATTGTAGTTCATGAAACCCTATTATGAAATTGTAGTTCATGAAACCCTAGTATGCAAGTCTCAACGATATTGTAGTTCATGAAACCCTAGCATGCATTAAGGTATCCACACTATAATTGTTTTCCTCGTTATGGTTTATAAACCCTAATCATCTTTCATCATAGAAGCACATGGCATTTCAGACAAGTCTATCACCAGTTTCAACGTCAACATGTCTATCCTAGGATGATTCCTCAAACCCTATGTATTTGTCTATTGCATCAACACAAGCACCAAGACCTCCATGGAAAATCAACTCTACTTAAAAAAATCTTCTTCTAAGCAAGGAATCAAAAGAAGCTCGAGACTTATCAAGTTAAGTTTTTCATGGTCTTTCCCTAACCTCCATGTATCACACAAGAACAAGATTGTAATATCACGAAAGACATTAGCTATTTTCTTTGTATCTTCTACAGGGCTGGAACCCTAATTCTACCTCCTTTTCCTTGACAACAAGAGCTATAGATTCTGCAAGCCAACCATCAATTCCTCTAGTATTATATCTCCTTCTCCAAGGTTTACTTACATATGATAAACACTAGTGTCCTCATGAATATCCAAGCTTCATCATGTAATTCATTCCTCCTCTAGTTATGTACCACATCGTCTTGTTCCCAATGCTCCTTGACATATGTGTTATAGGTGGTTACAATGCTCCAATGCTTATCCTCAATATCTGTGCCAAGGTGGTTACTATGCTCATTTGTTCTCCTCAACATGTGTGTGAAGGTGGTCACTATGGTCCAATATTTCACTTATCTTCATTCTAATATCACAAGGCAACCCAACAAAATAAACTCTAGTCCAAGTGTACGTTAACACCATGAAGATACATCCCTTTAGGGCACTCTTTCCAAGCATATAACATATCTAGAACCTATTATTACAATAAATTACAACATCAATAAATATACTGAGCAAAACCCTAGTTTAGGAAACCGATGATCAATGGAGTCACTTGGCCATGCAAACACAACATAGGGGGGCCACTAGAGGTAATGACATTCCAGAAGACCAACGGAGTCGACGGATCATCGACCCGACCTCCGGTTTCCAAGTTCTGTCGAGTTGCAAGTCGCATGAAAACAATGTTCAAGGACACTTGGTCACTCTCAGTCCGGGAGTGAAAAGCCAAACATAGCAGCAACATTGCATGTCGTTAGCTCCGACAGGGGTGTATGGCCAATGCCGACATGGGAACACCACCAAGACTGGCATGGTGGAGGGTTTTTCAGAGTTGACCCACCAATGCGAGAGTTGCATTGAAGGAAACTGAGCAAAACCCTAGTTTACGAAACCGATGCACAATGGAGTCACTGGGCCATGCAAATGTAGTGGAGAGGGCCCTCTAGAGGTAATGGAATGCTAGGAGACCAACGGAGTCGATGACTCATTGATCCGACCTCTAGTTTCTAAGTTATGTCGAGTTGTAAGTCACATGAAAATGTCGTTTAGGGACACTTGGTCACTCTCGGTCCAGGAGAGAAAAAATAAATGGAGCAGCAAGATTGCATGCCGTTGGCTTCGATAGGTGTGTATGGACAATGCCGACATGGGAACACCACCAAGACTGGTAGGGTGGAGGGTTTTTCAGAGTTAACCCACCAATGCGAGAGTTGCATTGAAGGAAACTGGGCGAAACCCTAGTTTACTAAACCGATGCACAATGGAGTCACTGGGCCATGAAAATGTAGTGGAGAGGGCCCTCTAGAGGTAATGGTATGCGAGGAGACCAACAAAGTCAATGGCTCATCGATTTGGCCTCCGGTTGCCAAGTTATGTCAAGTTGCAAGTCACATGAAAATGTTGCTCAAGGACATTTGGTCACTCTCGGTCCGAGAGTGAAAAAACAAATGGAGTATCAAGATTGTGTGTTGTTGGCTCCAATAGGTGTGTATGGCCAATGCTGACATGGGAACACCACCAAGATTGGAACGGTGGAGGGTTTTTTAGAGTTGACCCACCAATACGAGAGTTGCATTGAAGGAAACTGAGCAAAACCCTAGTTTACGAAACCGATGCACAATGGAGTCACTAGGCCATGAAAATGTGGTGGAGAGGGCCCTCTAAAGGTAATGGCATGCTAGGAGACCAACAGAGTCTACGGCTCTTCGATCTGACCTCTGGTTTCTGAGTTATGTCGAGTTGCAAGTCGCATGAAAATGTCGTTCAGGGACACTTGGTCACTCTCGGTCCGAGAGCGAAAAACCAAACAGAGCAGAAATATTGCATGTCATTGGCTCTAAAAGGTGTGTATGGATGATGTCGACATGGGAACACCACCAAGACTAGCATGGAGAAGGGTTTTTCAGAGTTGACCCACCAATGCGAGATTTGCATTGAAGGAAACTTATCAAAACCGTAGTTTATGAAACTGATGCAAAATGGAGTCACTAGGACGTGAAAACATGGTGGAGAGGGCCCTCTAGAGGTAATGGCATTCCAGGAGATCAAAATATTCGACGACTCGTCGATCCGACCTCTGGTTGTTGAGTTATGTCGAGCTGCAAGTCGCATAAAAATGTCGTTCAGGGACACTTGGTCACTCTCGATCTGGGATGAAATTCTAATTGTTGGGCATGGTAAGAGCATTATTAAAATGCTAAAGAAGGACTTGGGAAGTCAATTTGAAATGAATGATTTTATGTACAACACAACAAATATTGGGCATGGACTATATTTCTCCAAAAAAGGATAGAAGAAATGTCACTTGGAAAGACATAATCTGAGTTGTCCCAGAAGACTTAAGATGGGTGTATTTATCTATGGTATATGATACAAACTGTATCTCTTAAACATGAACAACTCTTTGACCTTTCTTTGTGTTATACCTTCTGCTTTCACATTCAATTCTAATTATTGACTCAAATAGAAGAAGGATAAAAACTTACTAGAATAGCAATTAAAATTTAGAGATGAAAGCATAATGCACAATTCAAGTACCATTTAACAATATTAGAGAAATTATTTTTTTATTAGTAGCCTGACAAAACACAAATTGGAGAGAAAGTTGCAAAGATAGTGGTTTACCAGGAAGGACATGTAGAGAACAATATAAAGTGTGGAGTTAGAAAACCTATGAAGGACATGATGTTGGTTTTCTAACAATATTTCCTCCCTCCAATTTTGGAAAAACTTTAAACCTGAAAAGATGCAATACAAGCCTAGTGGAAGACCACAAAAATAAGCATGTTTCAGTTAGCTACAATAATATCTCACTTTTGACCAATATTTTTATTACTCACATGCTTAAGCATCTTACACCACATTAGAACTTTTTTCCAATATTAAATGGAAACCCAAAAACCTACTATGGATTGATCTTGTATTGTTTATCATAGCAATGACGCTAGGAATATATTTTAAACTCCTGTAGCAAAGGTAAGAGAAACATGGGTGAAAGATTAAACCAGTGAAGGGTGTCTATTGAAGATACGTGTATCAAACATTTTCACTTGAAAGTTACATTCAAATAATTCAATCTCTAATTAAAAAGAACGGAAGGAATTGAGAATGCAAATGATGAAAATTTGTATTCTTGCATAGATTTAGTGGCTAACAAGAAGTAGTGGGAAAGGGATCAAGAAACTAGTCATTTCTCTAGTAAAAATAGTCAAATGTAGAGAATCATGTGCTTGTGCAACCTGACACGTCAAAATATGGATGCCAGTTCCATGAGTAATTGAAATTGATAGCTACTATTAAAATACAAGACGATCATGATAACTTACTCTGCTCTCTATGTGACCTCTGCAAAATCCTTTCCCATTCCATCCATATCGATGTCATGTCTGAATATATAGTAGTTATAAATACTTATTACCAAGATGGTGCATAAAAACAGATCATACTTGGTAATAAGTATTTATACATGCTATATATTCAGACATGACATCAATATAGATGGAAAGGGAAAGGCTTTTGCAGAGTTCACATCGAAGGCAGGGTAAGTTATCATGATCGTCTTGTCTTTTAATAGTATCTGTCAATTTCAATCACTCATGGAACTGGAATCCAAGTGGAGTGTAAGCGCAATTACCCAATCTCATTCAATATAGCCAGTTGGATCCTCTATGTTGCTAATTTCCTCCACCAATCTCTCGTGCTCTGAATGAGGCAAGAAGTAACATACCTTGGTTGACTTCTTCGTTGACATTGTCTGTAGATGGATGTTCACGCCAACAATCAAGTTTGTGAAGTGATAGACCACAAGACCTGGTCTGGAATCCATGAATACATGCCCACTAATGCTTCTTGATTTCCCATCTAGTGTAATATATTCACCCTCAACCACCATCGAGCCAAAAGGAAATTCATTGCCTTCATCATCAATCAATGATCCGTTCAGGATTTGCTTACCTTGAATGCATCGTGCCAACCAATAATCTGTGCCCCATTCATTGTCTTTTGGGGAAACAACTACATATATGTGTCCTGGTTGTATAATATCTGAGATATGGTTGTAGTCTATCAAAATCGCTGACTAACCCTCCTCTAAGTGGGTTGTTTCACTGACTACACATGGGTCTACTGCAAGTGACACATGATCCCAATCATCAACCCAATCCATGCATTCGCATTCATCCCATTTACCACTACTACAAGGGCTTCAAAAGCAAGCAAGTTTCCGCGTCCATATTTCAAAAAGGGAGTTGTTTGAGCTTCGAACCGAATGAAATCCATGTGTTCCCTATACTATGCCGCAACTATAGGAACGTGATCAATCTATGTCAACCACATTCCAAAAATTCCTAACTAGCCTTCCTACCACTTTAGTTCGGTCTGACATTGTTGTAGAGCACCATTGAATTATGGATTCTGCATATTTGATATGGGCGTTTCTAGTAAACCTCATCTCCTCCCTTTGTAGTGCAGTCTTGATGCAGGCACCAGCCTCGTCATGCTCACCTTTGCCGTGCTTAGTCTCAAAGTAGTTCCATATATGTGGCACATTATAAGTATTATGTAACATACTCATCCATTATAATACTCACCGAATTTTTGAATTGACCTGCACAACCATCTGACCATATGTAATGCTGATCCATCTGTATATCTCCCTCCTTTAGCTGATCATAGAAAATTCGAAAACAGTGTTGCACATAATGCAGATCATGGCATCTGTCATCACTTATGTAAAAGTTTGTCTCCTTCTGTATTATCATGTTGTTAATGTTGTACTCAGGACCATGCCTATATGTAATATGTATCATGATGCTGACTTTGTTGGAATGGTAGTATTGACTATGAATTTCATTTTGTGGCTGAAGGGTGTAGTTTTCTGCAAAATCCACAATTTACAATATGGTCCCAATGGGAAATTTGTCCCTGCATTTTTTGTACTTCTCATCCTGTCATCGTGCTACATGCACATGTTGAACATACTGCTCGGTTTTCTTGTAGAACTCCTTCAAAAAATCACATACCCGTACATGTTGCCATGAAAACAAGGGTATTATTAGAATTTGACCTTTAAAGAATGTATATGTAGAAAGTGAACATGTAAGAGGAAAAACATGCAATAATCATTTTCACCTATGACTTCACCAATGCAATCTTTTTACTTTCCTTCGCACTATCTGATTGATAGGTTACGTACTTGAAGCTCTAGATCTCCACGCTCATATTTCCAAATTGATGCTCATCACTTAGATGAATGCAATGGTTCAAAAGAGAAAACCAACTGCACCTGGAACAATTCCCATATAGACATGATTTTCCATAGTATTTTTGTCCTTCATGACTTGGACACATGATGTTGACGATAAAATCTCTCGATGCATTTGATCGTATTACAGATTCATTGCAGCCCTGCTCAAGGTTAGTATGCAAATCACAAAATATATGTTTATATGTGTCATAAAAATATTCATATTCTACATGGTATGTACAACAACATGTGTTTCGATCAATGCATATACGAACGTACCATGGTTTACATTTCTCAAAGGACCTTAGGCCTAGGTTCAATTGTGTGTGCTCATTCTTGAGTCTCTCATAGAGTTAAGTTTGTGTGTGTCAAGGAAGTGTTTGACGTGGGGTTCACGTTCAGTAGAACCTTTTCTCAGCTTTATCACATCTCTTTGATTAGATGAAGGTCTGGTATGATCATGCCAGAATGTTTGTACTAATTCCTGAACAACATCAAATAGCTTTATATCTCGACGAAGAAACTTGCCGACAAAATTCCAACAATCTTTTCCACCTAGAGTCTGCATATTTTCTCTTATAACAGAGTACTTCTAAACAGTTTTTCTATTTAATTTAAGTATCTGAGAAGTTTGTGAAAGGAGGCGACATTGCCATGTGGATTTGCTTACAACTGATTGTGATAACACACGATGAGCCACACAAAGATATTTAGTACGGGATGTCTTCCCAATCACATTAAAAGCAGATTGGAGATTTATAACAATATGATTGTTAGCCTCTAAACTTCTAACCATCTTTATGCCTAGAATTCTCCTAACAACAACTAAACAATTTGAATTTAACAAACATAGTAATAATTGACATTTACCTTCATCGCCTTTGGATTCAAAATATTCCTTCATTAATTTGTTACATTGCCAATCGACAGTGCATTTGCGAAACTTACCTTCAAGGCCTGATAGACAACTTTCACCACATGGATATGTCTAGGAGTCCTTTTTCTTGCAGTAGACAGTCGACGTAGGGAAGTTGGACATGAGCTACGGATTCCAAGGCTTCTTTGTTGTGGTGCTTCATTCACATGCATGTCCATATTGGGAGTGTGCTCGACATGGTTGTGGTATTATTGGAGAGATTGCAAATTAATCATTTCTCCTAGGTCCAACGCTTCATACTCAGCATCTCTCAATACACCTATTTCATCAAGAGATTCAACATGGCTCATTGATGGATTGTTCGTTGGAGACTGTGTTGATGTTGGAACTTGAGTTGGGTCCATTGGACACAACCGCTTCACCCGTGCTTCTAAAGTATAGGTTGTTATGTCATCAACTATGTTAGGATTGGTCCAGTATCAGTGGAAATGTCTAGACCATGTCTCACTCTCTCCATTGCCAACCTACCCTTTTCTCTTACCTCATTTTCCTTTTCAATGGGCATATTCCTTCTAGTTTTTCTTGCTCTGTTACGTGAGTTGCCCATATTCAAAAGTTTCTTTATCAAAAATATGAGGTCTACCCCTGCATAAGAAGCAACAAATAAGGTATTAGTTCCATCATACAAGATACATGATGCATTCTAACATAAATAACTAAATTATAGATATGTTAGTATGCTAATTATTGGCATTTATACATAAATGTTGATTAAAGGTTTCTCTTTATGTTCAGACCAAATTTTCATTTCTATCCTCTATTTGAGTCAAGTAAAGATAGTCAAGTTTGTAGGTATTACAGCTATATGATTATAACTTCCTTGGTGTTAAAAAAGTATTGGAAGTCAAAAAAAGATGAGTGAAATGAGGAGGTTGCAAATCCCTTTAAAAAAGGAGAAATCATTGAGGTAGAGGCATCCATGTCAATCTCAAAGGAATTTTATGATAAATCTAGCATGAAGAAGAGAGCATGGACAAGTTGGTGAACTGTTCAATATGGACCCTCTCCCATGATTGCTTCCAAGGTTTTTATACAAATTGAAGAGTCTCAATAGAGAACCTCATCTATGACATCCTTGTGGGAAATAAAAATATATTCATGTGCAAATGATTATTGGTATACATTGCATACTTAATCTTGTATAGAAAATATGGACAACTTGGTGAACTATTCAATATGAACCCTCTCCCATGATTACTTCAGAGGTTTTTTTTAAAATTGAAGAGTCTCAAGAGATAACTTCATCTATGCCATCATTGTGTGAAATCAAAATATATTCATGTGCAAATGTAAATTAGTTAACATTGCATACTTCATCTTGTATGGAGAATATGAGACTTGTTTAGATGTGAAGTTGGGATTTATTCTTGTGAAATTAAATGTTGTCTATGAGAAATATATTTTTGTAGGCATATCTTAAAACATAAATCAATGAAATGATCTGAAAGCTTGTGAATTAAAACAATTATTTACAATTCACCATATACCTATTCAAAATGATCTCTTCTTGCAATGAAAACTTGTAGTGTGAATCTTTCCACTAACTTCTAGGACCACTGAATATGTTTGTTAGATTCCAAGAGTGAGATTCTATCCAATAGATCAAATATTTGTGATGGATTATGAGCCAAATTGCACAGTTCAGGAGCACAAAATTCATGAACAACAAAAGAAAACCTGTGAAAATTGGTAGCAATCCCAGGAATCCAGATCTCTATTTTTTTTACCTATTAACAAGTGCACGTGTATAAGACCCCACACGCGCATTGACGCACACACAAAATCAAACGCATGCATGCCCCTACCTAACATTTAGAGAATTTACTCACTAATGTTTATTTCATTTAATCACTAACATTCTTCAACAACGACTTCATATTCATGATTATTTCGAGTATTTTTACAATATGGTCTAAAACCTATCATCATCATCACCACTACAATATAATCTAAACCTATCATCATCATCGTCATCCTCATCCTCATCATCATAATAATCACTATCATTTTTCATCATCATTGTCATCATCATCATCATCATCATCATCCTCATCCTCATCATCATAGTCATCATCCTCATCATCATCATTGTCATCATCCTCATCATCATCATCACCAACATTCTTCATCATCGTCATCATCATCATCATCATCATCATCACCATCATTGTTCATCATCACCATCATTGTTCATCAGCATCATTGTCATCGTCATCATCATCATCATCATCATCATCATCCTCATCATCATCATAGTCATCATCCTCATCATCATCATTGTCATCCTCCTCCTCCTCCTCCTCATCATTCCATTGCAAATGCTTGAAAATAAAATCAAAGCAAAGTTTCAACTAAACCTATCATAATCATCATCAGTATTCCTCATCAGCGTCATCATCATTATCATCCTCGTCCTTATCATCATCATCATCATCATCATCATCATCACCATCATTGTTCATCATCATTTTCATCGTCATCATCATCTTCATCATCATCCTCATCCTCATCATCATCATAGTGATCTGTTGATGTAATTGTAACTTTGGAATGTATTCATCCATATTTCTTATGTATTGTAACCCGATGTTTATTCCAGGATGTATTGTAATGTATTTGAGTCATGTCATACCCCGATGTTTATTCCGGAAAGTTTCTATAATGAGAAAGTCATGTCAAGTCATTGTGGGTAACCCTCCTATTGGTTAAGGGTTAAAGTCCCCACAGTTGTGGGGCCCTTGGGTTATTAGACTATCCTAGTGAAGTCAACCCTAGGTGAGTCATTGTAAGTCAGGGAAATAGTCCCCACCATTGTGTTATCCTCCTATTGGTTAGAGGATGCAAAGTCCCCACAAGTGGTGGGGCACTAGGGTTATTAGACACTCCTAGAGATGTCGGCTCTAGTAAGTAATTGTTAAGTGAGGCCAAAATGATGGAGTGGGTTCCAAGTGAATAGAAGAATATAAATAGAGAGCGAGAGCTTCTCTATTTATCATATTCATACAAACACACTCACTCATTGGGGTGCATGAGTGAGAGAGGAGAAGCTCTCTCAGTGTGAGAGAGAGAGACTGTTGCTGTCGGGAGATCATCTTACTGTTTTCTAGTTTTAACTTTGGTGTTGATTCTATCTCTGAGGAATTTGCGGGGTTTTCTCCTTTATGGTTTCTCTGAGGAAAATTCTTTGTGTCTCTTGTCTCTTGTGTTGTGCTTATGTTTTATTGCTGTGCTTGTTATTCTCTCAGTTAAAAGATCCTAAGATCATAATGCTAGCTTGAATGATAAAAATCTAACATGGTATTAGAGCTAACCTGAGAAGAAGACATTGTGCAGCTAAAGAAGCTATGGATTCTTACTTTTTGGGTCTCTCTCCACAATCCATCAGCAAAAGTATGATAGGCTGACTCTCCATTGAAGGGCGCATCTTTCAGTCGAAGCGGAATTCAATTCTGAGCATTTTCAGTTTTGGTGCGGAAAATTAGGGATTTCTACAGAAGAGGAATTTTTTAGTGAGCCTGGCATAGGATTCTTATCCTCATCAAAATCAAAGTTTAGATACCTATATCAATAAATTTGGTTGGGTGAAACTACGGGAAAGTCAAACCCTAGTTTAACCCCGAGCTAGAAAAACCCTAAATACTAAAACTGCTAAGTTTTGGTACATTCGCTATATCTTGAGATTGGCGAAGTCTCAAGAGTTTAAAATCGCAAAGTTCAATGAAAAAATCCTGATGAACACTGTGTCCAAAATTCAGCCTCATATTCACTATATTCTGGGAGATATGATCCCTCCAAGTTAGGGTTCCATCCTCTTCTAGAATTCATCCCTAAACAGAACACCTGGGGCGAATTGCAATATCTTGGGCTACAAAGTTCCAAATGGAATTCCTGAAGATGTTCCAAATAGGGAACAGACTGCAATTTTGGTGGTTCAAATATCATATTGAGAAGATGAACCAGTGACACGTGGAATGCCATACAACTTCGCTATTTCGAACAGTCCTGTAATAGGTCACCTTGGGAAAAGGATCATAAATACCAATTGGTGAAACCAATTCTGATGAAACCTATGGTGTTGGATCAGGGACATGCTAGGATACCTCAGTGAGAATTTTCAGACACATAGGAATAGTAAGTTTGGATATATCATAGAAACAGTGACAGACATTTTTGCAGAAGAAATTGGAAAATTAGGGCTTCCTGTTTTGGGAGCTTCCCTCCACTATTTTCATAAAAGGAGTACATTTGATAGTTCCATTTGAAGAGATATATCTTTCTATCCAATTAGATCTAAAATATTCCAAGTTTTTAAAATTAGGGTTTCTGTGACAAACCCTAGATCAGCTAGCTCTGGAACCAAGACGGACACCTCAAATCGGTAAGATCTAATCCTTTGCTATTTTCAATTGAGGTTCTCATTTCAAAGTGATCTATCACATCAGCTTGATGATAAGCTTGGTGAAGTTGAAAACTTCCAAGCATGGAAGTATATGATCTCTCTGAAGAAAATGAATTGGACACCTACATGAGTAGAAAGGTTCCAGTTGCAGAGGGAGATGAGGCCAGAAGCCTTACACAAGAAGAACTTGGTCAAGGCCAAGAAGATCATTGTTGATTCAATCACGGATCAACTTGTACCACAAGTGTCTTCCCTAAAGACACTGAAGATGTTTGATTCCTTGACCAAGCTATTTGAAGGGAAGAACATACATTAGAAGATGACCTTAAGAAACCAGTTGAAGAATGTGAAGATCTAGAATGCAGAGACCATGCAGTCATAAGGGTATCTCAAATCAAAGAACAACTTGAAGCGGTAAAAGAAGAAGTGAAGAATGCAGAAGTGGCGATGGCCACCTTGAATGGCCTCCCAGGATCATGGGATTCATTCATTCGAGGAGTGTGTGCCAGAAGGAAGTGATTACTTTTAGCGGACTCTGGAAAGAAGAGGAAGCTCGACTCATAAGAAGAGAAGAGAAGATGGGAGCAATTGAAGATCAAGCTCTTACCATCCAAAGAATATCCCTCAAGTGATGAGGAATATGAAGAACTCAACTCTTGAAGCACCTCTTATCCACCTTAGCATTTGGATAAGAAACGATGATATCATGAATGAAGAAGACGATGAAGCTGAAGGCTCAAGAAGGAGTCTACCCACGAAACAAATAAAGATAAGTATTCAATTGTCATTTCATGATATTGTTTTGTTATACATTTTTTCATATTCAGTTGATGTATTATGCATGATAGGATGTTTGCATTAACGACAGTATACTACTAATATGCATATGATGGGTAAGTAGCTCTTGGTTCTATACAAACTCTCCATTGCTACTTATCTAGAATGAAACCTCTTTGCTGACATATTGGATTAGTGCACAATCTCAATGTTGTCCTGGTAGAGATGGAAGGCATCTAGAAACATTTCTGTGAGATATGGATGAATGTTGTATTGGCTAAAGTAGTTGCATGATCATATATTTATGCATAAGAATTTGCAAGTATGAATATTCCTTATGAAATGTTTCTAACCATACAAATGCATTTGACTTGTAGGAAAGATCGCATACATAATCGCCTACAAGAAAAGAAGGATGAGACTTGTTCTAAAGAACAAGTGACGACAATTCAAGATGAATAATAATATGATGAATGTAGTGACATCATTGATACAGAACCTTCTAGCTATGAAGAAGTTCAAGAAGAATGATGTCTAGGATGCAGTATCGATACGTGAAGGGAAGTTCGTAGTTCCATCATGCAGTAGATGGAAACATCGTGGGATACAAAGCAAGATTCGTAGCACGAGGCTTCTCACAAAAATAAGGCATAGAATACGAAGAGACATTTGCAGCCACTGGAAGTGAAGTCACATGACATGCATAATCATGTGTGCAAATGAAAGAAGGCCTTGTACGAGTTCAGAAGAAACCCACGGGATAACACATACATGATGAGCTTGATGAATATCTTAACCTTTGCTACAAGGTTGATAAAGGATTACAAGCTCACAGATGGATGTGAGAAGAACTTTGGAAAGAGTTCAAAATAGAGGATCTTGGTATCCAATGATCCTAGATGGATACATAGAACACTAGTAGCATAGGAAGCTACTTGTCACTCCGGTACAGAATGTTTTTAGTGCATAGAGCATAGAAGGCAGAGGGAGTATGATGCTTCGCTTCAGAGGGAGTGACTATAGAAGATCCTGAGGTTTGACATGGTATGACAGGATGGATAGATTACTGATGACTCTCGGCTTTACTGAGAGTAAAGAGGATTCCAACCTTTTCTTCAAGGTTGAAGACGAAAGACTAGAGATGCTCCTGTTATGTGTCGATGCACTATTATTATAGGTATGGAGGTGTGGTAGAGTGCGGATGGAATATTCCTTGGATAAGGGAAGTATGCAGTAGAGATCCTGAAGAGGTTTGGGATGATGGACTGCAAGACTATGGCCACACCTATGGCATCAAACCTGAAGCTATTGAGTGATGCTTCATTAGAGTCGGTTGATGCTACGATGTATCGTTAGATGATTGGGTCATAGATGTACCTGACGAACACGATACCAGACATTTGCTTTGCTGTGAACACCTTGAGCCAGTTCTTGACAGATCCAATAAATGTTCACTTGATTGCTGCAAAGCATATTTTGAGATACCTGAGGGGTACAGTTGATTATGGGCTCAAGTATGATGTGAATCAAAAGATTAACCTGGAGAGTTATGTTGATTCAGATTGGGCAGGCAGTGCCATCGATAGGAAGAGCACCTCAGGGTGTTGCTTTAGTATGGGATCATGTGTGATCTCTTGGTTTAACAGAAATCAATCCTGTGTGGCACTGAGTATAGCTGAAGCAGAGTATGTCACAGCTTGTTCAGCTAGTTGTGAGGCAATATGGCTGCAGAAGCTACTGTCTGATTTATTTGATCTCCAGATGGATGCTACTTGTATACATTGTGACAACCAGAGTTGCGTGAATTTGTCAGAGAATCCAGTGTTCCATGACAAGTCGAAGCACATCGAGATCAAGTATCACTATATCAGGGATATGGCGCAGAGAGGAGTAGTTAAGCTCCAGTATGTTGTGACGAAGGAACATATAACTGATGTGTTGACAAAGCCATTGGCCAGAGTGAAGTTTGAGTACTTCAAGGAGAAGCTTGGTGTTATCCAGATCGAGGTTTCCTCTAAGGGAAAGTGATGAGTCCCAAAGCCATTCTCACGAGTAGTTCAGATGTAAGGGCTGAGCCATTCTGTCATGGTGAGAGGATTTAGTTCCTTCCATGTCAGATGTGAGTGCTGAGATCCAAAGCCATTCTAATGAGCAGGTCAGATGTAAGGGCTGAGCCATTATGTCTTGGTGAGAGGATTTTGTTCCTTCCATGTCAGATATGAGTGCTAAGATTCACAGCCATTCTGATGAGCAGGTCAGTTGTAAGGGCTGAGCCATTTTGTCATGGTGAGAGGATTCAGTTCCTTCCATGTCAGATATGAGTGCTGGCCATTCTGTCAAGTAGGATAGATGTAAGGGAAAATGCCACTCTTCGGGAGAGTGGAGGCACCTGGTCCATTACTAGGTAGCTCAGTCTAGGACTGGGGGCCTTCTGACGAGGGTGGAGGATTTAGTTCCTTCCAGGTCAGATGTGAGTGCAAGCCTTTCTGGCGAGGGTGGAGGACTTGTTTCCTACTAGGTCATATATAAGTGCTGAATCCTTTTGACAGATGATAGTGATGTCCTGTCATGCTGGTGAATGTGAGTGCTGGGCCTTTTTGATGTGATTATAGGTTTCTACATGATTAGATGTGAGTGCTGGGTGTGCCTTTCTGACGAGTAGGTCAAATGTAAGTGCTGGGTGAATACCTACATGATGGCTAGGCCTACAACTAGCATGAAAGAATACTGGCTCTGTAGAACTTCCTATGACGAGATAGCACACATGATGATGACCAAATGAGATCCAGATCGAGCTATGATCTAGATCTAGTTATGATGACTCCGAGAGATCTAGCTCGAGTGATGATCCAGATCCAGCAGTGATGATCCAGATCTAGTGATGATGTCCAGTGATGATCTAGATCCAGTGATGATCCAGATCTAGTGATGATGATCCAGATCCAATGATGATCTAGATCCAGCGGTGATGATCCAGATCGAGTGATGATCTAGATTCAGTGATGATGATCCAGATCGAGTGATGATTATTCAGATCGAGTGATGATCTAGATTTAGTGACGATGATCCAGATCAAGTGAAGATCTAGATCAAGATGAATATGACTTGAAGACGACGATGACGAGAACTCAATGATTATCCAGATGATACAGAGAAGAAGACTTGTGTTGATAAATTATGTTGAGAGAATACCTTCCTAGTTAAGAGGGAGATTTGATGTAATTGTAACTTCGGAATGTATTAATCCGTATTTCTTATGTATTATAACCCGATGTTTATTCTGGGATGTATTGTAATGTATTTGAGTCATGTCATACCCCGATATTTATTCCAGGAAGTTTCTATAATGAGAAAGTCATGTTAAGTCATTGTGGGTAACCCTCCTATTGGTTAAGGGTTAAAGTACCCACAGTTGTGGGGCCCTTGGGTTATTAGACTATCCTAGTGAATTCGACCCTAAGTGATTCATTGTAAGTCAGAGCAATAGTCCCCACCATTGTGTTATCCTCCTATTGGTCGGAGGAGGCAAAGTTGCCACAAGTGGTGGGGCACTAGGGTTATTAGACACTCCTAGAGATGTCGGCTCTAGTAAGTAATTGTTAAGTGAGGCCGACATGATGGAGTGGGTTCCAAGTGAACGGAAGAATATAAATAGAGAGTGAGATCCTCTCTATTTATCATATTCATACACACACACTTACTCATTTGGGCGCATGAGTGAGAGAGGAGAATCTCTCTCAATGTGTGAGAGAGAGAGACTGCTACTGTCGAGAGATCATCTTACTGTTTTTTGGTTTTACCTTTGGTTCTGATTCTATCTCTGAGGAAGTTGCGAGGTTTTCTCCTTTATGGTTTCCCCGAGGAAAATTATTTGTGTCTCTTGTCTCTTGTGTTGTGCTTATGTTTTATTGATGTGCTTGTTATTCTCTCAGTTAAAATATCCTAAGATCATAATTCTAGCTTGAATGATGAAAAACTAACATCATCATCCTCATCATCATCATTGTCATCATCCTCACCGTCATCATCACTAAGATTGTTCATCATCGTCATCGTCATCATCATCATCATCCTCATCCTCCTCCTCCTCCTCATCATCATCATCATCCTCATCGTCATCATCATCACTGTCATTGTTCATCATCATCAACATCATCATCATAGTCCTCCTCCTCCTCCTCCTCATGATCATCATTCATCATCATCATTCCATTACAAATGCTCAACAATAAAATCAAATCAAAGTTTCAACTAAACCTATGATCATCATCATCATCATCGTCATTCTTCCTCATCATCGTCTTCATCATCATCATCATCCTCATCATCATCCTCATCATCCTCATCATCACCATCATTGTTCATCATCATTGTCATCGTCATCATCATCATCATCATCGTCATCATCCTCATCCTCTTCATCATCATAGTCATCATCCTCATCATCATCATTGTCATCATCATCACCAACATTGTTCATCATCGTCATCATCACCATTCTCATCATCATCATCATCATCATCATCATCATCATCATCATCACCATCATTGTTCATCATCATCATCATCCTCATCATCATCATCATCATCATAGTCATCATCCTCATCATCATCATTGTCATCCTCCTCCTCCTCCTCCTCATCATCATTGTTCATCATCATCATTCCCTTGCAAATGCTTGAAAATAAAATCAAAGCAAAGTTTCAACTAAACCTATCATCATCATCATCATTGTTCCTCATCATCGTCGTCATCATCAACATCCTCGTCCTCATCATCATCATCATCATCATCATCACCACCATCATTGTTCATCATCATTTCCATCATCATCATCATCCTCATCCTCATCATCATCATCATAGTCATCATCCTCATCATCGTCATTGAAACCATCCTTATCATCATCATCACAATCATCATCATCATCATCATCATTGTTCCTCATCATCGTCAGCATCGTCATCATCGTCATCATCATCATCACCATCATTGTTCATCATCATAGTCATCTTCATAGTCATCATCATAGTCATCATCATCCTCATCCTCATCATCTTCGTCATCAACATCATCATCCTCATGGTTGCAATCATCATCATTATCATCATAATCATTGTCATCATAGTAATAGTCATCGTGATCAACATCCTCATCCTCCTCCTCCTGATCACCATCATTGTTCATCATCATAGTCATTATCCTCCTCCTCCTCCTCATCGTCGTTGTCATAACAATCTCCCTGCCCTGTTCAATGTTGGTTTGTCTTCAATACAATACCAAACAATACAAAACGCTCCCAACTATAGAACCATGGTTGCAAAGAAAATGATCTATTTTCTTTAAAGGCCGAACAAAACACCTGCAAACCATGCAAAAAGTGTTGAAACACTTCACACTTGATAACACTGAGAATATGACAAACTTTTAATGCAAGGTTTACTGATATTGGTTGTATTAAAATTTTGCTAACGAGAGCTCGCCACCGGGTCTTGGGGCACAAGACCCTAGAAAAACATCAACTGCATGAACCAATAAACATGTAAAAAATAGTTTAAAAAAATATTATTTAATATACATGAAAATCAAACTATGCAAAAACTTTATAAAACACAAAAAAAAATCTCATATAAACTCTTAATTAATAGGCATGGGCGATTCATATATATCCCCTTGTTGGGGACATAATAATAGGTTATACAGGTACATTTAATAATCCTCTTAACGAACATAATAATTTTTTTCGATATTTTTATTGCAACTATATGTCATAAAAGGAAATCTTTAGCTTGCACAACCCCTAGAGACAAAGCAACAAATATGAGAAAATAAATAATATTGAGTTAAATTTTTTCATAGCCGTTTTTGTGAAAAGTGAAATTGAGCCTATGAAGTGATTGATGACAAAGACTGATAAATATATTTTACTCTTAGACTAAAACTTGTCCATTGCATGGTTTTTGTTTCTATTATATATTTTGGTTTTTGCATGGTTGTTGTTTCTATTATATATTTTGGTTTCTTACTCAATCATAGATTTCCCCTTTCTTTAGAAATAATATGGAAACTTCTTGTTTTGATTTGTTCTTATTCTTTAGAGATTTGTTTATAGAAGTGATTCATAAAATTGAACAATTATATTGGGATTAAGTTAATATTGCAATTAAGTATTTTTTTTTTAATTAAACATTATATCAATATTTATCTACAATTTCAGTGAGTCTTTTAGTTAAAAGTACGTGTTTTCTTTTAATAGGTTATAGGTTCAAATCTGGTGGTGGTATGGTGTATACACCTTTGTAGATTTTGAATCTTTGCAAGTTCAAATTTTAAATAATTCTAATGCTTACTGACATAGAATAAGTATGATATGATTTTTAGATAATTACAATTATAAAATACAGTAAAGTATCTTCCAAAACTTTATCTAAATTATTTATAAAAAGAGGTGTTTGTATAATTTGAATATTTTAACCAATAAATTATAATATAAAAAAAAACATATATCATCCAAATTAAGAATAAGACGCTTAACTAATTATATTTAAATTCTAAAAACCATCAACAATATAAATATGTTTTAAAATCCCACTGTTGGACCCATCAACAAATAATTAATTTACCTTTAGAGAAGACAATGCTATGACACTACACATTGGCTCATTTAGGTGAGAAGCCACAGAGATTGGATCATTTAGGAGAGAAAGGTCTACAATCCTTGATTTTTTTTTATGTTAATGGATTAAATGGTTTTTCTTTTGAATTTCATTTTGATGAGCATGGTGTATATGGAAAATAGAATCATGTTGAATTTTATTCTAGTTCTCTCAAATATTCTATGTTATTGTAATCAATTAATTCTATTGTATTTGTTTATGCTAAAGTTCCTTTGCTTGCTAAGGATTTGTATTATATGTCACTCATGGATGACTATTATAAAAGGATATGGGTATATTTTCTCTGAACTAAAATCTAAATTCTCGAGTCAATTTAAAGAGTTTAATTCTCTCTTGTAAAATAAAACCAAGGTGTTGAGGACTGATAATGGTGATGATTTTTGTTCTATAGTGTTCGAATTTTTTTTCAAGGGGAATGGCATTGAATGACATAAGGCAACTCCATATTCCTCTCAACAAAATGGAGTTGCAAAATATATGAACACGATGTTGATTGAAAGAGCTAGGAGCATGCTTAATGGAGCAGGCTTCGAGAAGGAGTTTCAGGTAGAAGTGGTTTCTACCGCATGCTACTTGATTAATAGGCATCCCACAATAGCTCTTATGGATAAGATTTGTATGGAGGTATGGACGAGCAAGATCCCTCACATAAACATTGCCATGTTTCTAGTTGTGAGTCATATGTTCATGTACCTAAGAAGAAGTGGTTGAAGCTAGATAAGAAGGAAATGAAATGTATTTTTATTGTCTGTAGAATTTGTGGGAAAGGATACAGGTTTTAAGATCTTATAGATGGGGAATTTTTGTAGAGAATGAATGTTAAATTTAGATAAGTTAAGTATTCTCCCACACTAGTATAGTTATAAGAAGATGGGAATAGGGTAATTGTTCAACTACCACCAAAGGTCAAGAAAGTTGAACCAAAAAATGAAAAATAGGTTCATGATGTACCTAATTAGGAGGAGGTTTAAAAGAATTCAAAAGAGGAGGAATAAAATATACCTCAAACTTTAATGAGTCCCAGTCAACAAAATGATGGACTTGGATAGGTATAATTATAGTCCAAATAAATTTAGATGTTTAATTAATTTATCTACTAAAAATGATGATCCTGGAACTTTGAAAGAGGCAATGAATTGGAATAGAATTTTTAGAAAAAATGATTGCAGGACAATAGCATAAAACAAGATGTAGAAATAAAACACATAAACACAATAAAACAAAGACACCAATATAATGTGGTTTACCCAAGATGGACTATGTCTACATAGGAATTGCTAGTCCTTTCTATTAAATCGTCCAACAAAATGAAGGGATATATCCCATAGCACATCCGCTGCAACTTCCTCTTTTCTCTCTTTCATAGTCCCATCTTTTCACAATAAAATACATTGTCGTAATACAATTCCTCATACAAAAGAGGTTTTACTTTTAGGGATAAAATCCCTAACACAATTTATACTGTCAGATATGATATCTAATGAAGGGATCATAATGACTACAAAATCACAACATTTTACAAGCTAATTTTCGTCACATTTAAATTTCCGAATAACAGAAGGAAAAAAATGGACCCAATTTTTTTTGGGGGGGCTCCCACCCTTGAACCCTTAGGCTAGGGGCCTCCACAAGGCCCCCATATTTCCCTTATGTTTTTCGTCTAGGAGTTCAAACACTAAATAATAATCAGGCTCCATACTCAACAAGAAGGAGTTATGGATATTTCCATGGAGGTGGGTATGATTTCACTTAGAAAGAATGATATATGGGACTTGGTGCCAATTCATGATATAAGTAAACATATTGGATGTAAATGGATTCTAAAAAATAAGATTCATTCTAATGACACTATTGAAATGTCAAGGAAAGGTTAGTTCTCGAAAGGATATTCCTAGGTTGATATGATGGACTTCAATGCGATTTTTTCCCTAGTTGCTAATTTAGCATCTATCAATATTATGTTATCTATAACAAAAAATTTTGATTTTGATATAGAACAAATGGGTGTGAAACAACATTCCTTGAAGTAGGAGATCTATATGACACAACCAAAGCACTATGTTGAACAAGTAAAGAGTCGTTGCCTTACAAATTAAAGAAAATATTTATATGGTCTCAAATAGTCTCCTAGAATGTGGTACAAAAAGTTTGATTCTTTTGTGTTGGGATTGATATTTATGATATTAAAATCAAATCACTATGTGTATTAAGAATATGATGGTGGTCATTTCCTTGTTATCATTATGTATGTAAATGATATGTTATATTTTGGTAATAGTAAGGACATGATTTTTTATTTAAAGTTTTAGCTTTCAACAATATTTGACATGAATGAGTTGGGGCTTGAAAAATTTATCTTATTGATGAATATTACAAAAGGTGGAGTGAACATAAATCTTTGTTTAATCCAAAGTAAGTATGTTAACTCTATGTTGCATCATTTTCACATGACAAATTACAAGTCATTAGATGTTTTCATTTTTATGGGAACTAAGCTTTCAATTGAGTAGTGTCTTACAATTGCACTTAGAGATGGAAAATATGAGTTTTTGTATCCTTATGCTAGTGAAATTGGTAGTTTTATGTATGCTATGGTCTAACTAGACATTTCCTAAGCAATAGGAGTCTTGGGTAAATTCATGGCTAATAATGGAAATGAACATTGGGTTGCAGTGAAGAGGCTTTAAAGGTATTTGAAAGGTACTTTTGAATATTGCATTTGTTATTATAGAAAACATTTCAAGGGACCCATATTCAGTGGATATATAGCATTACATGGATTCAAATTAGGAAAGGATGAAGATAAAAGAAGATCTACTAGACTATATGTGTTTCAACTATTTGATGGAGCAGTGAGCAGGATGAGTAAGTAACATGGTGTGGTTCATTTCTCCACGATAAAGGTAGAGTATGTGGCAGTTACTTTGTATATCAGGAATACATTTGGCTCATGAAATTGTGCTCAAATGTAGGGATAATTTAGAGACATATTACAATTTGGTTTGATAATAAATTTTTTCATTTTTATCCCAAAGAAACCAACCTTTCATGCAAATGAAACAAATATTGATATCCAGTAGCATTTTGTTTAAAACATGGTAGAGGATAGTGAGGTGATATTGGAGAAAATTAGCACATTCTGGATATCTTGACAAAATTGGTGAGGACAGGTGAATTCAAGTGGTGTTGTGAGTATATAGGCCTTATGTCCCCTACAAATTATCTCACATTTTGATGCATTCTTAATTATACTTTTGCAACGCATATGCGAAGTGGGATAGTGTTGAGATATATGTGCTTCATACATCTTGCATTCATGTTGCATAGTAAGTATTGATTAATAAAAATAGCATGGAATAAATTTTAAACAATGGAAGCAAAAGAATGTTGAGGAACAATAGTTGGTCAATTGATTGTTAATACTTTAAAACATATAGAATTGGGTTACCATGAATTTTACGGTTTTGTTATACCTATTTATTTAGTTTTAGGGTTGGAGGAAAACAAAGCATGAGTTTTTAACTTGTTTTTATGCTACTAAAATTTCTCTATAATTTGTGTGTTGTTAAATCCTCCTGTTGAAAGCATGGTGACTTGATATTATATTATAACCATTTTCTAGTTATTGTATAATACATTGAGCATGCTTTAGAGTGTGATGTTTTTCTCCTGGAAGAGTTTTCCCCAAGAAATTGTTTCCCATGATTGTATATTTTTGTTTTGTTCATTATTGTCATTGTGTTTATTTAGCTTTTTGTGAATTATTCTCTCATTTATTAGTGTAGGAAGTGTATTCCACATCTTTGATTACTTTCAATTACAAGAGTTCCATCATTATATCCAACTTGTAATATTGTGGGAGACAGATGTTCAACTCCCCATTGCTCCACTAAAAGAAAATTTAAGTGAAATTGCAAGAAGCTTATTTTGCTTGACCTAAAACAAAATTAGAAGAATTGAAAGTAGTCACTCTGTTGGAAGTCTTGGGGTTACGCTTGTATACATATGAATTACAGGGGTTCTATCATTACATCCAATGTGTAAATTTGTAGGAAATATAGGTCTAACTCTCGATTACAGGACACAAATAAAAAGAAGAAGAATTGGAAGCAATGGACAATGTGTTGGAACTTGGTCATGCATTTGTATACATTTGTATATTTCGAGGGAAAAATTGAGAGCCAAGGAGGGAGGAGGGAGGCGTCACGGTGAATTGAAGTAGCAGGGTTTGAAGTTTTTCGAGGGTTATGCTAGGGGCTGAAGCCTATACCTCCATTTGGGGGGACGAGTACTAGGATGAGCAAGCACACTGATGGTGGGGTAGTGCCCCATCTACTAAGCTCGTACATGGAAATGGAGAAGGGAAAATAGAAACTGCAAGCATCCGATATCCATTTGGGGAAGGGTTGAGAAGGAACGAATGGGACCAATAAAGAAGGCAGTGTGAAAGGAGATTACAGAAAGTCAGGGCATGTGTCCCAAAATTGAAAATAGTGCTGAAGCTATAAATTAACTTGGAACGAGTAAGGGAAGAAATTCAATTCATGAAAGAGAATACACTCATAGGTAAATTTGTAGGGATCTGGACCACATAGAAGACTCTAGTGTGGTGGATAAACACTACTTGGAAACCTCAAGGGAATTATGATCTGCAACTGGGGTAAAAATATTTCTTCACAGTCATCTTCTTTAATGAAGAGGACATAATATTTGAGAGTGGGCCATATTTCTTCAATTTCGCAAGTCTCTTCCTAAGACCTTAGAAAAACAGTTCAATCCGGATAAAGAAAATATGACAATAGCCCCAATATGGATTAGAATGTACTCCATACCAAATAAATACTAGAAATAATAAATATTGACAAACACTGGAAACACTCTGGGGAACTTCATAAAAGTCTCAGAGAAAACTAGATAGAGATGTTATACATCCTATGCCATAATACACATCTACTTAGATATATCATAGGATCTTCCATATGGAATCGAATTATCATGGGATGATCAAGACTGGTTCCAAGCGATAGACTATGAGCAAATACCCTTCAGATGCAGGAGGTTCCATGAGCATGAACATCTATTCAGAGATTGTCCACAGAATAAAAAACCCAGAGGAAAGA
The DNA here is from genome assembly GCA_001517045.1 of Pseudotsuga menziesii. Lineage (NCBI taxonomy): Eukaryota > Viridiplantae > Streptophyta > Pinopsida > Pinales > Pinaceae > Pseudotsuga > Pseudotsuga menziesii. The sequence goes on along the minus strand of LPNX010327773.1, from coordinate 11,030 downwards.
AAGATCAAGAAAATCAATACGCCAGAGGATTTACCAGAGTTCCTAATAAGAAAAGATCAGCCAAGAAAACAATGGGACCCGAGATTCCCAAAAGAGTTCAAAATCAAAACAGGTTTGAAGCCCTACAAGAAGTAAAGACGATTAATAACCAGCAAAACAACTAGACTGAACAACAATAAGATCCGGTGACAAAACCTAGCTTGAAGATTCCTACCCAGGAAGAGACTAAGGAGACAAACAAGAATGATAATATGGTAACTGAAACTGATGGAGAGGAAATGGAGATATGAGATATAGATTTGGAAGGCCTAGAAGCGACATGCTCTGAAAAGGTACCCGGACAGATTCGTCCACAACAAGTCTCTCTGCTAGAAAAGGAAATTATCAAGGAAAAAACTATGAAGTTTCTTGGAATAACGTCTAGATCTCTCAAAGACACAGATGGTAAAAAGAAAGGAAAAAAAGAAAAAAAGAGGAAGGCACAACAATGTGAAAAGAATCCAAATCATTGGGGCTAAGCTAGTAGCATCAGGGCAGTATCCCACCATAGATGCGGCCCTTTATCCTCCAACCAAATAGTTTCTCAATGCAGATTACGTCCTGGAATATAAGAGGTTGTAACAGTACCTTGAAGATTCATCTTCTAAGAATAAGGATTGAAATGGAAAAACCAGGTATCATCTTTTTACAAGAAACAAAGTGATTGAAATATGAACTTAAATTTATAGGGGGGGGATTCTAGTGGGAGAGTGAAGCTAATGATGTTGATGCGAAAGGAGCAGCAGGGGGAATAGGTATTTTGTGGAACCCAAGAGTGGTGGACCTCTTTGACTTCACAACAACGCAGTTCTCCCTTTCGGAAGCATTCCAGGTCTTGGGTACGAGTACCTAGGGGTTCCTAACCAATATTTATGGGCCTCCTGGTATCAAGCATAAACTGAATTTTCCGGGAATCGTTAAGGATGCTCAAGTTGGAGGCGGGCATAAAAACTACTGATACAAGAATTCAGTCTAAGAGAACAACAGGAGGAAGTATTCTGCAATAAAAAATCCAAAGTTAAGTGGCTCCAAGAAGGTGATCGTAATACAAGATTCTTTCACAAGGCTGCCATCCAACATCGTCAAGGAAACCACATGGTGAGAATGAAAAAAGAGGATGGGAACATTGTCGAGACTCAAGAGGAATTGGAACACACTTTGAATACTATTTTTGCCATCTCCTTGAGAAACCGGAGTGGGATCAGGATGCCACTCAGAGGGAGGTGTTAAGGCACATTCCAAAGTTCATTACGGAAGAACACAACTTCATGATTTTGAAACCAATTAAAATGGAAGAAGTTGAAGCAATTGTCAAACAAATGGTTGATGACAAAGCTCTAGGACCTGACGGGTTCACTACTAACTTCTTTCATGCCTGCTGGGATTAGTTGAAAGAGTATGGGCACTAGTTGAGGACTCAAGGAAGACTAGTAGTATTTTGAAGGCTCTCAACGCAACCTTCTTGGCAGTAATTCCAAAAGAAAATGGCACTAAGGACCCTAGAAAACTAAGACCGATCACCTTGTGTAATGTAATATATAAAATTATCTCAAAGGTTATTGCCAACAGGATCCGACCCTTGCTCCATATCCTAATTTCTCCTGAATAGGAGGGATTTGTTAAAGGGCAGCAGATTCTAGATGGTATCATTCTGGTTCATGAAACCATTCACTCGTTAAAAGTCGATAAAATCCAAGGTATGCTTCTGAAACTTGATTTGTCGAAAGCGTATGATAGGCTTAATTGGAATTTCTTAGCAGGTGTCCTATAGAATTTTGGTTTCTTCGATCAATGGATTGAATGGGTTATGAAGCTGGTTTCATCATCCTTCTTCTCCATTTTGGTTAACAGGACTTCCTCCCAGCCCTTCCAAGTTTCAAGACAAATTAGACAAGCTGATCCTCTTTCTCCCTTCCTGTTCAATATTGCCGCTGAGGGATTAGGAAAAATGCTTAAGAATATGCACAATGAGAACAGGATCATATGGCTCCCCCTTAATGCTGAATTGGAACCCCAAACACATCAACATTTTGTGGATGATACGATGCTTATGGTACTTTCTACTGTACAGGAGGTCCGTGGCCTAAAAGAGGGGCTTGATACCTTCCTTGATGCTAGTGGGATTGAAATTAAAAAGGATAAATCCCAGGTCTAATTTTTCAACACTCCAAAAATCACTAAAAGAAATATCCTCAGAATCCTGGAGTTCTCAGAAGGAGTGCTACCCTCGAAATATTTAGGTGCACCGTTAGCTAAATCCATTATAAGGAAAATTTCATGGACGGAAATTCTGGACAAAATTAAGCAGAAGCTGAGTCATTGGATATTCAGAGCCCTTGATTTCACAAGTAGACTCATCCTGGTAAAATAAGTCCTAAAAGCTATGCCTCTCTATCTCTTTTCATTTCTGGCTACACCAAAATCGGTGATAAAACATACAAGGAATATCCAAATAAATTTCCTATGGTGGGGAACATAAGGACACAGGAAGTGGCCCTTGGTGGATTGGAAAACCATATGAAAACCCAAAGAATTTGAGGGATTAGGACTAAGAGACCCATCAGATATAAACAAAGTGATGGGAGCCAAAATCTAGTGGAAATGGATACCCTACGAGGAGGAACCATGGGCTAAACTATGGCATAATAAATACGCTCCTCATTGGCCTAAAAAATTGTTGATTAGATTCAGAGAAAATGTTCCTCACTCCAGCATTTGGAAATCGGCTCAAGAAAATAGAAGCCTCATTCAACGCCATCGTCTGTAGGAGGTTAGAGATGGAAATACTGCGTTGTTTACTAGAGATGCCTGGCATCAGGAGCCTTGTACATCTAGTCGGGATGACATCCCTGTGCTAAACCAACATCTTCAGAATAGTCTGATGAAAAAGGTGGAGGAAATTTGGGATTTTGGTTCCCTCGACAAACTCTTTAGGACTTGGAAACCGAAGGAATGGTGTCAAGCTCTTGTACCAGAGAAGAACATTGTAGATTTCTACAACAAACTTTGTTACAGGAATATCCCTAGGAATGCAGAACTAGACAAGCTCAGATAGGGGTATACCAACATGGGGAACTTCAATATTAAAGAAGCAATTGGGATGCTGACTTAAACTCACATAATGGAGAAGGAGGGTAAATGGAGGAAAATATGGGGCAGGAGATGGTGGCCCAAAGTGGCATCTCTCAGCTGGCTTCTTCTCAGAAGACACATTCTCACATGGGACAATATTCAGGCCCGAGGATTTATGGGTTCGTCAAGATACTACCTTTGTGAAACTAGTAATGAAACTATCAACCAAATTTTGGACGAATGTCCTATAGTGAAATCCATCTGGGAAAAAGGCGTAGGGATTTTCAAAACGAATCATAGACACAAAGGTCGTCCTAATCTAACAATAGCTGAATGGATGAAGAACACCTTCAAAAATAAAATCTTGAATAGGGTATGGGAGTTATTCCTTGACTTCACAGTGTTGCAAATATGGAAAACATGGAACATAAGAATCTTTGAAAATAAGTAGAGGCGTGCTGAGGAAATTTGGACGATGATTGAAACCCACATAAAAGAAATACTAACTATAAATCATTGGACCTAGGAATATTTTGCAACAGAAATAACAGAAATACAAACTATCTATGAATGGGTGATTTTTAAGTTACTTGTAAATAATTCTTGTCTCAGAACATCGCTCAAGCCCCCACACAACTATGATTATTGGCAGTTTCCGTCGACAAGATCTTTCAAAATTAACTTTGATGGAGCCACAAAAGGAAATTTGGGCCCTGCAATATTTGGAGGAGCCATCGAGAACTCTAAGGGCATAGTTCTCGGCATCTATTGGGGCAGTATAGGAACTGACACCAATAATTTGGTAGACTTAGAAGGGCTCATCAATGGGTTAATGTGGGATTTACAGCAACAATAGACACCATTAACTGTGGAAGGGGATTCCTTGGTAATAACTAATATAACCAGAAGACTACAACATGGTGTAGCCATTGCCCAGGTCTCCAAAAAATGGAGATGGGAAGGATGGCTTACAGAGCTTAAAAGGTTGTTAATGGGAACCCCGGCGATCTAATTCACTGATGTTAAAAGAAATGGTAATAGGGTGGCGGATGCTCTAGCCAACAAAGGGTTGGAAGAAACAATTATTTCCATGCAGAAATGATCAATGAGAAAAAGGAATGCATTATCTGGAGACGATGGGAAGAATTGGAAGAGGAGGATGTAGGCAGGATGGTAGGTGATCACCCTCGATAGGTGCAATATTTACCACACCGTATGCCAGACAGGTGTAATAATTCCATCGATTCAAATCAACAAACCGACACATCCCTTCACATGCATGATACCCACGTGATAGCCATGTCGAATCAAACAAGACACGTGAGTAGGATTGACGAAGATTCTCCTCTCATTTCCATGGCAGGTGCAAAAGGATTTGAGGATGTGACTACACCACTTGGAATTAACTCAAAGTATGATTATAATATGGTTAGGATCAGTGGAAAGAGTATGAAGCAAACGAAGACAGAAGGTGGCACATAGGATTGATACGGAAGGGATGATCCGGGGATTAGCCACAATAAATAATGATGCCTTTCTTTGCAGCAGTCGAGTATAGAGCAGGGTGTGCGACTTGCCCCTTTGGGAAAAACGGTGGGTTTATTTCTAGTTTTTATCTCTCAGACTTTTAATTGCAAAGAAACATGTATGCAGAGGCCTTCAATGGGGGCAAGTGCTTCTAATTTTTTGCATGATAAGGAAGGCCACTTTGCTCTAGCGAGGATTAATGGGATCAGGTTCTGTAAGGATGAAGCTCCAGTATGTGAGAAATGGAAAAATTAGTCAAACTGGATGATGGCAGAATACATCACCCGCAAGAGTGGAATGGTTATAAATATTCCCTGGATGGAAACTGGTCCATTCTGTTCAAGCTTCACCCCGATTTTAAACGTTTGCAAGCTACTTGTAACTGCATGCCCCATGAGACTATGGCTCATCAATGGCGAGTAAGGTGGCGTTAAGGGGAGGGTCTCAGAATTGAGAGGGGAATATTCCTGCTGCTAGCTCCTCCGCTAATTCCATGCCTACTAATGATAACCCGATACCTCTTGTGTTTAATTGGGGGGCACAATACATGGCCGAGACTTTGGTTGTGGTTGAAGCCTAGATTGCAGCCAAAGGCATTGAATTTCTTAGGGAGTATAAGATCCACCAAGGAAGGGCCTTGATGGCCATCCCTTTTTGGGTGGTTCGTATTCTCCTCGCACGTGACATCCAGGAAAAGGCACAAATGGCACTTGGTATCAGGGAAGCCCTGACTCTAATCATATGGGGGAAACAGGAAAGCACTGCAGGGTTTCGCTTGCTTGACATGCTTGCTGGAGAATTTCTGGATCTCCCTGGGGAGAAAGCTAAGGAAGCTGAATATCCCCCTCCAATTGTTCCTCCTCTACAGTAAGGAATGTTGGGGGCTCGATATTTTTGGGCTAGTTGTATGTTCTTCGTCTTTCATATTGAAGCTTTGGCTCGGTCGACCAAGGTTATACCTGGTTTCAGTTTAATTATGATTATGTTGAAAAGAGTATTGTATGTTTATTTCCATTATCATTTTAGTTGGGAAGGGGTACAAGGGGGGAGTTTTTTTTAATCAGGTTTAGTCTCTATGTAGACATGGGAAAGGGGGATGCCATGCCATTTGTCAGACGAATTTCCATTTTGAAAAATGTAAGTCTGTGGGTTGACTCTATAGACCCGTTAAATGGGAATTTCACTGTTTTGGTAAGTAGGGGATATACTCGAATGAATCCTTCAGAGAACAACCCGGTTAAGCGTGGATCCTCCAGCTGGTTGGGCTTGAATGTAATATCTTTTTTGTACTATAAGTAATATAAATTATTCCTTCTTATTAACAAAAAAACACACACCAAGACCTCTTAATTTTTTCCATCAAAATACAATCAATACATAATGCTTTGGAAACATGTTAGTCTTTTCTTCAGTTGCATAAATGATTTGTTGCTGTTAATATGTTTAAGAACAATTTACAAAAAAAACGTTGTAGTTTACTATATATTCAAAGTTCAAAAGTGAATGTAGTAAAGATTGTAGGTAAATCCATGAAGATGGGTAACACTTTTTGGCCAAAAGTGAAGGCGAAAATTCAATTTTTTACTCATTATTAAATTGAAGCCCTAAAAATTCATAACGCCTTATGAATTTCGATACGCAAGAAAAATTCAAATTGTAGGAAATTATGTTGTATTTCCACCTATATTGTTAAATAATAATAAAATAATAATAATAATAATAATTAATATGTCAAAATTGCATTTATTCAATACATTTGTTCTTGTAAATCTCATGAAAAGTTTACAAGTTGTGTGTGTGCATATAAAATGATTTAATGATAAATGCATCATTTTTGGAAAAAAAATATATGAACATAATCTATACAAAATGCACTGGGGCACAATTTGTTTTTAATTTAAGATGATTTAAAAAAAAAAAAAATTGACACTAAGTGTTGAAAATTTTAATTGCATTTTGCACAGATGTGTGTGCACATAATATTTTTTTACTCATTACAAAAATTGAAGAAAAAGGTACCCTTTTGAAGAGAAAGTGTTGGTCTAGGGCGTATATATTTTTTTAAATTTACATTGTTGATTTTTCTTTGCATTAATTCAAAGTTGTGGGCATGGTTTTGTAAGTGTAAGTTTCAAAATAAAAAAATTATCGTATGAACTCATAAACACGTAAATTGCATGCCAATAGATAGATGATTTGTTGATGAATCCATTGGTGTGAATTCCACCATGTAAGATTAATCCAAAAATTTCAGGGTCTTTTTAACCATTAAAATTGCATATGAAATTTGAATGCTTAATTTCATAAAAAGGATTTCTAAAAGACAAATTAAAGTGCTTAAGCAAACCACATAACCAAATAAACAAGTATGCAAACAATAAAATTGTAGAAAACATATGATAACGAATATCACCCCTCCTAGACTACATCTCTGGGCCACTTCCAATGACAAGGTCGATCTTATTATATTAAGTCTTCAAAATATTATAAACATGAGTTATGGAAAAACTTCAGAGTTCTATTAGTCAAACTCAGAAAGGGATTACACCATTGTGTTTCCCTCAAATTTTTGAGAAAAATGAGTATAAAGTCGACCTATATTTCCTGAGACTTCCTTTCGCATGCACTTCGATAAAATCCTTCTATCGGTCCTGTACAGACATACAAACTCTACATTTTCTATACCCTTAACCACCTCAGGATCCGTGCACAATTCGGATTACAATGCCTCCTTTTCTTGGCTTTGAATATGGGTTTATATGGTGTTTTGGACCCCCGAAGCAATGGGACATGCACCCCTTTTTGGGGTCAAAATCCCAACAAGATTAAATATATATCATTCAACTCATTTCAAGCTATCGTTTCAACTCATTAATAATCCTAACGCTCTAGCTACGTTTCAAGCCGCAATGAACGAATTGTTCCATCCGTTTTTAAGAAAATTAGTACTAGTATTTTTTTATGACATCCTCATATATAGCAGATAATGGAAGGAGCATTTGGGACACTTAAGTCAAGTACTTACCATTTTGTAAGAAAACCAATTCTATGCAAAGAGGTCTAAGTGCACATTTGGAAAAGAAGAACTGGACTACCTAGGTCATAAGATATCGAAGGAAGTAGTCAAATTTGATCCAAGTAAAATCAAGGCAATCATGGAATGGTCCAAACCCAATAACATATCGAATCTAAGGGGATTTCTAGGACTAACATGATACTATCGAATATTTGTAAAGTATTACACCCATAAAACTTCCCCTCTCACAACTTTATTGAAGAAAAATTCCTTCCAATGGAATAGTGAAGCATAAAAATGTTTTGCAACATTAAAATGCATGATGTCTTCAACACCTGTATTAGTCATGCCATAATTCATTAAACCTTCTGTAGTTAAATGCAACGCATCAGGTTTCAGACTAGGAGCATTTTTTATGCAAGAAGGTCACCTAATAACATTTGAAAGTAGAAAGATCAACAAGAGAGAAATTTTGAAGTACATTTATGGTAAAGAGATGATGACCATTATACATGATTTAACATAATAGCTACAGTACCTTTTAGGGAGAAAAATACTGATAAGAAAAAACCATAAAAGTATTCAATATCTAATTCAACAAAAAAATTGTCAACATAACAGTAGAAGTGGATAGAAAAAATCACTACCTTTGATTTGGAGATATTACATAAAATAGGGAAAGACAATATATTCATCGATGCTCTATGTAGGAAGGATGAAGTCCAGACATATGCAATTTCAATCGTTATTCCAGAGTGGCTCGATGAAATACGAAATGAATACGCTAAAGACCCAAACACTTGCGCCTTAATCGAATATTTGAATAAAGGTCCAAAATTCATGTGGTGAAATGACATCTTGTGGTACAAAGGAAGGATCTACTTAAACCCAACATCAAGATTTAAAACAAAGGCGATGATAGAATCTCATGATTCACCCGCCACAATACATGTAGGCTTTGTCAAGACATATTGCAATGCCATACAATTGTTCTATTGGAAAGGAATGCATAAAGACATTAAAAAATATGTAGCCGAGTGCGACACGCATCAAAGGAATACAAGTGAAAATCTCATGACTCGAGGGATACTCCACTCACTGCACATTCTGAAGCAAAAAAGGGAGAAAATTTCTATGGATTTGATTGAAGGGTTACCCTTACCAGATGGTAAGGATAAAATCCTTGTGGTAGTAGATCGACTAACGGAATATGCACATTTTATGGGCATAAAGCAAACTGACTCTGCTAAGAAAATCGCTGAAGTGTTTTGTAAAAATATTTACAAATTACATGGTTTTCCAAAAATTATAGTGAGCGATGGAGACACCAAATTCACAAGCAATTTTTGGAAGGAATTCTGCAAGCAAACAGTGATCACTCTTAATATGAGCTCATCTTATCACCCACAGACAAATGGGAAAACATAAGTGGTCAACAAATGTCTGGAAACCTATCTCTGTAGTTTTGTCACTGACAAATAGAACAATTAGTTACAATGGTTACACTTTGCAAAATGGTGGTATAATGCTAAATATCACACATCGACTAAGATGACTCTATTTCAAGCATTATATAGTTATGAACCACCCATATGGAAGGAAATAATTCAAGGAAGCACAAAAGTAACAATCATAAAATATCAACTGGAAGACAACCAATGAATCATGCAGACAATCAAAGATAATTTAATTATGGCACGGAATCGTATGAAACAACAAGCAGACCAACATAGAATTGAGAGAGAGCTTGAATTAGCAGATTGGGTATTCATAAGACTTCAACCATACAAGAAATTATCACTAAAACAACAAGGAAAGAACAAATTAGAACGTAAGTTCTATGGTCCATACCAAATTATATAGAAGATTATTCATGTAGCATACGAGCTAAAGTTACCAGAGACAAGTCGAATTCACAATGTCTTCCATGTATCAAATCTAAAAAATTGTTGGGTCAACATCAATCAGTTCAAACAACACTTCCCTCTCTAGATGAAGAAGAGAAACTTATATTACAACTAGAAGCTATCATCAACACCAAATAACATAGATTACACACTAGAATGATCAATCAATACCTCACTAAATGGAAGAATTGCCCAGAATAAGATGCATCATGGGAAACCGAGAAATTCGTTCATCATTATTTGTCATTACCCTGCTTTGAGGACAAAGCATTTTAAAAGGGGAAGGAAATGTTATAAATGCTAAATTTAAAACACTAAACTGGGTTAATCTAGGATAATTTTAGTAATTAATGTAATTAAATTAAAGAGGTGACTTGAAAAGTCACCTCCCTTCCTTACTTAGGGTATAAATTACCTGGGGCACTTCTTATGTAACCATCTTATATATTATCATATACATATTTTCTACACTAGGTTCTTCTTCCCACTTTTTTTCCTTTCAAAACAATTGTAACCTCAAACACCTTTACCTAACCCATTACTCCTGAACCCCCTAACACATAACCCTCTAACCCCAAATTCACCTTATAACACACATATGCACTCAACACACTTAAGTAACAAACCAAACTATGTGTTGGTCACCAACATAAGCATGCTAACCTTTTCTATGATGGTGATTCTCGCTTAATAAACATAAAGTTTGTTAATAGGTGATGAACCCATTTTATGCACATAGGAAACACACCTAACTGTTAATATAAAACTAAACTAACCCCTTGATCCCTGAGACTGGCCCCCATAACCTCAACCCCCTTTATAGGTCACATAATACCCTTGAACCCCATGACACCCTTAACCCTTGATGCACACAAGGATTTAATGCTCATAGACACCTAACACACTTAAGAGACACACATAATCAACTTGCTCCACTAACTTACAAAAATAGGCAACTACTCAAACTAACCAACACACATAAACCCATAACCCACATAAGAATTGGATTAACGTTTTAATGGTCAAATATAGGAAACACAGGTATGTGATATACATTGCACATATGGGTATAACATAAGTGATGCTAATAGACTACACTAAATTCTTAACCCATAAACAATTAGTTCCCATAACCTGAACCACTTTATAAATGGACTATCCTTTGATCCCTTGATACTTGAGTAACACACTTATGCCACCCACAAAAGTGACACACATATGTTACCCACGTAAGAAAGTGTAACCCACTACCCTCATAGACATGACACACAAAAAAATCACTAATATTTGTAACCTTACCCCTTTAATATTAACCCACTATCCTCGCACCCCTTTGTAGTCAAGGTTGCTATGTATTTTATTCAAGTTATTTTGCAAATTGTTAAGTGCAATTGAATTATCATATGCCCAACAATTGATCTCAACTTGCAGTGCAAGAGTTCATTGAAGAACAATAATATCATTTCTCT
>LPNX010327747.1:349625-361772 GCA_001517045.1 Pseudotsuga menziesii | reverse complement strand
TTACTTTTCCACTTTCTTTTAAAATCAGTTTCTGATGATTATTACTTTCTTGGTTAAAGTCAATTATTCCATTCACAATTAGGATAAACCATTAGTGTATAAATTGTACTCTTCCTTCCCATCAAGTACTAGTTATGATACGTCAAACTAATAATATTAAGTTTCCATACATAAGTTAAAATCCGAGTTTAGAGTTTAAACAAGATCTTTACCGATCTTTATAACTGCATAGAATATATATATTGTTATTAAACACTATCTCATAGAAGTACTTTTACCAACTCAACCAATTAAAGAATCTCTTAAATGGCCTTACAACTTCACTTATTTTTCTTCAAAAATGTTTAAAAGCATTTTATCAAAACATAACTTCTTCCGAAACTTTATAGTCTCCCTTCGATGTTTTATTTTAACAAACTAGCTAAATAAATAGGTCTTATAAACCCTTTTATTTATGCCTAAAATCCTGCAATCATTATATCATAGATGAATCAAAATTTCATTCTATGGCCAAGTTCTGGCCTCACAAACCAAAAACCTGGTTATAGATAAGTTAAACAGACTAAAAATTGTTAAACAAAAATACTAAATCGAGATCATCGACAGGCCTCAGTGCCAGTGACAGGCTGAAGACCCCTTTAATATTATCAATTGTTTTCAATCATACAAGAATTATCATAACAACCTTATGGCTTAAACTTAAATATAGAACAGTAAAAACCTTAATCAATTTAACAATAGCCTCACGACTTGTTTAACCATTCATATTTTTCATTCAGGAGACCAAAGATTGAATCCCATATTCAAATCCCATCGGAGTCTCTCCATCTATACACTACATTATAAATAGAACAGAACAACGACCTCTCAGTGTAGTATTTCTTTTAAAGAAAACAAAAATCGTCTCTAACAACTTGAATCAACTTAGTAGTGGCCTCATGGTCTGTTTCAAAGGAAAAAAAGAAACAAAGTAAGGGCCTTACGGCCTCTCTTGAAAAAAAATGAAAAAGCTAAGTAAAAACCTCACGACCATATCAATTTTCGCCATCAAACAAATCTACAAAAGTGCTATTTAAAAACATGATAAAAGCCCTCATAGGCTGCTTCATTTTATAAAAAAAAATTTCATGTTTTAGTAAAACAACAGTATCAATTTAACAGTGGTTTCTCAAAAACAAATGTGACAAAGTAAAGGCCTCATGACCGCATTGTAGTTTTATAAAAAACAGCAACAAAACTAGAGATTAATTACATTTATGTAGAGATAGTCGTAGGACTATTCTTCAACATAAAAATGACTCTGCTTTCGATCATACAAAACTTTCTTTTATAGAAAGGCTTCACGGCTACCAAAGAGGATTACCACTTTCACGCTGCAAAGGACAAGCACGGATGGACTTCCAGTTCATGACATGGGGTGAATGCAGAACAAGCCACGATGATACACGCCATAGAGCCACGAAGGGTAAGGTAACAGGTCTTACCCGGACTGAAGTCTTTAACCCCACCTTGAACTAATATCAACAGTCCATTCGCGAAGAGCCTAGACTGCACATAAACGTTACAGAGGTCGTTTATTAACAAAATTAAGTTAAAGCTGAAAACATAAAACTTAAGAACTAAATTAAAGACTCTTACTTGTCGAATGGTTTAACCAGGTCAGTCTCAACAGCAAGAACCCAATCTCCAACATTATTTTCCTTAGCCTGAACAGAGCCACGTAAACAACCCTAGGTTTGTAGACGAGGAGTAAGGAGGTCGAGGGTCGAGAATCCCGACTCCTCCACCATCGATTATGCACAGAGGAGCTAAATAGACGAGCAAACAGAGACCAGAGAGGCCGAACAAAGAACAAATGATCCCTTTACAAACTTCATCGAGAAGTCAAGCTCTTACACCAAGGCGCCATAAACCCCTAGGTTTTGTATTATGTCCAATTGCCGCCAGCTGGTGCAATTAAGGCCTCCACCTGGCCTGCATGTGAAAACATTAAACTCACGACCCTTACAAGTCTTGTCAACCTCCATTTTGTTTCGTTTAGTCAACCTTCTTTACAGTTAAGAGTTTAGACACTTTTTGCATAGTTCCACGTGATTACAAGTTGTTAAGTTGTGTTACAAAGTTTGGTACATGATGTAACATATGATATGTTTAGTTATGACCCCTTGTTTTCACACCTTTGCCTAGGATGTATGGTGTACCCTAGTTTAGGACTTTGCCTTCTTACCTGGGAAGCTTTAAGCTTAGTCACCTTCACCTACACAAGAAAAACAAGGGTTCTGGATTAGCCATAGAGGCTAAGTAAGACCTGAGACCCTCCTCTTCCTAGTTGATAGGTAGGGTCAAAGACTGAAGAACAAAACAATTTTTACAACGAATTTAACTGACAAAAAAATATATACAAAGTTTTACGACAAATAAGTAGTGATTATTTTTACACATCAAAGTAATATCGTGAAAGGACATGTTATTGAAAACACTAAACATAGTCTTTGCGTCCTGCAGTCAATTTATGTCACATTCAATTTATTGTCACAATTGATATAGCGTAAAATATAACATCTCATGGATTTATCTTCTTAGAAAAATTACCGATTTACATATAATAATTTTTATTTATTTATTTTTTGTAATTTAGGAGATGTTACATCATATATAACACAATAAAATAAATTTATATATCATTAAAAAATATAAATAATTTATAATTTATATTTACAATAACACCAATAATGTAGTTATTATTATTATTATTAATTATGATCGAGTTTAACAAATAAGTTAAATTCCCTAAAATGCGAAGATAAGAAAATATAACAACGAAATAAACCTTTCCTGAAAATTATATGTTTAAATCATCGTATCCATAGTCAATACCATGAAAATGCAAAAAAAATAAAATTAATAATAATAAATTAAACCATCATTGGAATAAAATAGTTGTCATTGTGAAAAATATTGTGTTAATAAAAGTACAATCATATTTCATTTTTTAAACTCGTTTTCATTGTAGAATTATTGTGTTAATAAAAAAATCCATCAAAATTCCAATCATACTTAAGTTTTTTTATGTGATGGTGGCATGGTGATGTTCATTAAGCTTTCCATATAAACTGTGTTGTTAAATTACGGCTATGTATAAATATTTATCATGAATGTTCATTGGAATGCATGAAAATGATATTTATTTTTGTATTTGATTTTTTTATTGTGATTATTTTAAGTGAGATTATTATTATTATTATTGTGTATAAATATTTTTGTATTTGATTTTTTTATTGTGATTATTTTAAGTGAGATTATTATTATTATTATTATTATTTAATAATTATAATTTACATGGTTTTTATTTTTCATATCTTTTTAATTGTTGTGTTATATAATTAAATAAATAAATTATAATTTTTTTATTATAATTTTTTTATATTTATCTCTTTTTAATTTATTTGAGACAACCCTTTATCACTCATTTTTACAAACGTGTTTTTTTAAAATGAACTCATTTCTTTAACATTAAAGGTAACCTTAAGGATTACTGCAACAACAATATGTTATCTATTGTCAATTTAACTTCAATAATGACTTTGAAATTATGATCATCTTAAAAAATAATATGTCATCCAATGTCAATTTAACCCCAATAATGAGTGAAATCATGCTCATCTTAGGTTTACCTTAGGGTGGGTTCCACATTTTGAATAAACTAAGTATTAATCACAATCTTGAGATGTTTTTATTAATCTCAAACTAATTAATCACAATCTTGAGTCCTTCTCATGTAAATTAATTGATTGACTTTGAGGGCCATGCATAGTAACTTGTTCTCTCATTTCAATTTCTTAAATACACTGTAACTTGAATGTACCTTCTTCTTCACCTTATTTTATAGTTGTTTTGTCTCGGTTATTATAGGATTGAGTAGACATATAGATTCTTTTCATCTACTTATTCACTTATTATTTTCTTAGTTTTAGACTCAGTTTCTTCCTCTTAATTTAATCATGACAACCCTTTATAACTATTCTTTCTAGAGTTTATAGTTGAGTGATTATGAATGTTTTTTTTTTCTTTTTTCTTTTTAAGAATGAACTTCTTTTATTAGCATCAAGGTTAACCTCAAGAATAAATATAAGCATAATATGTCATATTTTGTCAATTGTAATACATGTTACAGACATATTTTTTTCTTAATATCGTTTAACCTTAGTAATGACTCAATCATGATCATCTTGGGGAGAGTCCCTTATTGGGGCCCAATTATGATTAAGGTTGAGATATTAATTATGATTGGGGGATGCTTTTTTTAAGGAACATGATCTATGGGATTGTCAATCATGTTTGTAAAAGGAAAGTAAAAAATCCACTTGAACCTAACAATTGTGAACCCACTGATGAAGGGACTCATAATCAATACTTAGACAATTGGGGTTAGGGTAAAAAAATTAAATAAATAAAAGTAGTTTGATATCCTCTCACACAAATTAATCAATTGACCTAGAGGGTTATGCATAATAACTTGCTCTATCATTATAATTTCTTCAATAGTCATAGCTTGAATAGGATCTTCCTTTTTACCTTCATTTTGTAGTATTTTTTTAATGAGACTAAAGGATTGAGTGGACTAGGAGGATATTAGGTTTCATCATATTCTTCAATCGCTATCTTCTTTATTTTCACGCTTGAGCTCCCCAGGCTTAATTTAAGTGTGACAACCCTTTTATCACTACTCATCATGGAATTTGTAGTTAAGTGATAAATGATGTTTTCCCCTTTTTTAATATGAAATCTGTTCATTAGCATCAAGTTCAACCTCAAGAATAAAGACAATATAATATCTCATCTCATGTTGATTGCAATAAATATCAAAAACATTTTTTTTAATACCAATCATTTAACCTTATAAATGAATCGATCATGATTATCTTGGGGTGGGGTAATTATGAGGGTCCTAATTGCAATTAAGGTTGATATACTAATCACAATTGGGGGATGGAAAAAACATTGTGAAGGAACACAACCTGTAATTGCACTTGGGATATATGGTCATGAAAGTAGGAAATATTGCTTGAACACTACAATTGTGAAACTATGGATGGAGGGACCCATAATCAAGCTTCACACAATTAGGGTAGGGTCATGGTAGGGTAAAAAATTTAAATAAATAAAAAGAATTTGTATATATTATCATGCAAACCCACCTATTTACCTCAGAGGCATGAATAATCACACTCAAAATATTTCCCCTACAACCCATGATTATTGTTGTGTATGATTTGGTGCATGGAGTGGCACACTCAACTAGCTAGACAAGAAGGCAGAGGTAGACCCCTAGGGATCCCCTGTCACCATATAGGGACTATCCTATGGTCACATAGTGATTGTGGGAACTATAACACCCATATTCTATATTAGCATTATGTATATTTTTCGAGACACACAAAATTATTATGCATAAACCCTATGGTGATTGTATATGATGATAATGTTTTGGATTATGCTTTACTTGATGCTTCATTTTGTATGCTTGTCCATAATGGTTTGAAAAAATTGAATGTTTACATACATGTTCTCTTCTTTCATGCTCTGTTTTAAGGCGAAATGTGTTAATCTATTTTATCATTTTCTAAATTATCTACATAGGAACTATGACTTTTAGGAACATGTATGAATACGATGGTATAAACCAAGCATAACAAAAGTCTAATTGGTAGATATTTACTAAAAAGGAAAGGATCGTGGTTGTTGTATAAGTTATTCAAATGTGCAACAAACAATTGGGAATATAAGTGAACCTAAAATTGGTTGATATAAAGGAAAACTAAGTTAACAAGTAGAATGATCACTACATCATATTCAACCTTATTTTTAAGTCAATTCAAGTCATACACTACTAGATGGAGTAACAACTATGATGGTGAGTAGATGTCCCATGCAGCCAAGGATAGATTCTAGGTATAGTAGATAACATCGTTAGTGAGTCGATGTAATAGGAGGTATCGATAACCATCTATATAAGCATGGATAAAGTAAGGAATGAGACACAAACCAAAACAAAACCCAACAAACAAATGAAAATGAAATGCATTCAAAATCTATGTATAATGGATGGGTGAAACTTTCCCAAGTCCTAACTTCTATGTGTTTTAGTCAAAGGAAAGGACAAGGTTTCCCTTGTAAAATGAGTGACACTTTCCCAAGTCCTAACTTCAATGAATAATATGCACATGATTTTCTTAAAAAGAAAAATTCAATTGTGTGTTTTTTCCTATTGAACTGAGTTGTTGTTATTGGAATACATGAAAAGTAATGTTCAACTATATGGATAGGGACCATTTAATAATTGTGAGAAAATGTTCATGGTATACTTTTCCCTATCAGCAAAAGCTTTATCATTTGATTTTTTTTTTGGTCTACGTCGTAGGGGGTTCTTTTCCAAAAGAGCTTACCTACGTTTGAAATTACATGTAGGTATGCATAAATTTATTTCTTCACAATTAATGATTTTATTTCTATGTAGTACGACAGTTTTGTATGTTCTCTCCAATCAATTGTAGCAAGACACAATAAATTGATGAATAGCATGATTTTTTTCCCATTCAAAGAAAATTGCATCTATTGTCATTTATGGGGATTTCTTAACAAATCACAATGTTGTTATTCTTCATACATAACCTATTAATAATAAAATCCTTTGTGAAGGTAAGTTTAGCAATCCAAAATTGGACTAGGCTACTCTTCATGATTTCAATTATTTTAGAGAACCTCAAAACCTTTGTTATATATATATATTGTAAATTTTGTCTATATGTAACTTTAAATATGCACAAAATCCATGCCTAGGCATGCATTAGGAACATATAAAAATGATAAGATATATGAATATTAGTACTTGATGATTGATTAAGAGCACATGTCATATCAAACTCAATTGCAGAGTATTTCAGTGAGCAGCATACATGGTTACCTTGAAGGTCACATTAAAACTAGATAATTGTCAAAATGATTTGTACTCTAGAAATTAAAAGCTAGCCACCATAGGCATCAAACTCTGTGCAGTAAATAACAAAAAAGGGAAAAAAATTGTGAAGATATTATCATAATCAAAGAAGGCAATACAATTCGCTATTAAATAACAAATCCTAATCAACTACAATCAAATAATAGAGACTTTATTGTCGACATGAATTGTAGATTTCAACTCCATCTATTTGTAACATTGGTATATTACATATAGTTAAATTAGGCATACATGTATATATAAAGAAGAATTGCATTGGTATATTGCATTCAGTGAAATTAAGAATACACATATATAAAGAAGAACTGCAAAGATCCGCAACATAGTCCAACTATAATTGTCAAAAAAATAAAAACAACACTCACAAAACATTACTATGGCTATGAGCAGTAAAAATTGCATCTATTAAGAGTCGGTAAACTATAACGACGATGATATTTGTTAGAACTTCCTAGGAAAATTGTATAGAGGGAATGTCATTTTTCTAGTTCAATATTTTGGATAATGTTGTCCATTGTAATTGTGAACAATCCATCTCTCTCAAATGTATCCAAAAACCAAAGAGTGAAGGAGATATCTGTTTTATATTTTTCATAGCTAATTTCAGTGAGTGCTGAAAAAATATGCTCTAGCAGCAATTTTCATAAAGTGCAACTGATCTCTGTGTCTTATTTTTCCAATGTACAACTGAGGCAATATCCTCAACAAGTGTCTCTTTATACGAGTTTGAATCAATTTTGTTTGATTTCCTTGGGACGTGGATTCTTCCTTTGGATAGATTTAACATTTGATATATGTGTTTCAAGAGTTTTCTAGAGTTGGAAGGTCTTGGGGATACCAAGCGCCACCCCATGGTTTATCAAGTGCTAAGAGGCCTTAAGTTGTTATTTTGTTGTTTGAGCAATTTACACAATGTCAGTATTGGATTTCTCCTTGTAATTTTGTGTTCCACTCTTTCAAATGATGATTCAAGCACTTTAGGAGAGAGGGTTTTAATACTTGGTTAATGGATTTGGACTTTCAAAGCATTTATTCAAAGGATCATGTAGGAGCTAGTCATTGCAGTTTTCAAAGGTTCCCACAATTGTAGAAGGTCCATTAACCCACGTTATCAGGTAACTCAACAATCAATTATTTCAGCTCAAACTTTAGATTGAGTTTTTTACTATTCTGGATGTTTTTGGACCTAGGTATAATTAATTTCTTGGCATTGTTTGTTTTTCATGTCTTCAAACTAGTTCATATTTTGATATAACATGGCATTTGGAAATACACTTTGTTATAAAATTAATAACCTATATATTGTATTCCTTGAATGAAACCCCGAGTTTACATAATAATGATGGGAATTAAAGACAGGTTCATGTATTTTTCCTTTCTACCGGGTTTTTACCATCTCTAATTGCTAAAGTAAACATTTTTGAAAAAAATCTCTTGTAATAGTAATAATTAAACTTAATTGTTAACCAAATTTAGAATGCAATTAGTAGTTTTAATAAGAAACTTTATCTTTTACATAATTTTATAACTCATACCCTCCTGAAACGTTTGCATCTAAATATCTAAATAAAGAAAGTGCACATGAAAACAACTTCTTACCTTTCTTATTTACTATAGAATCATAAAATAAAATAAAGGTGAAAGCACATTTTGTTTTGATTAAGAAAACAATGCAATGCAGGGAAGGATTTTTATATGGATTCTAAATTTTATTTACTTGTTCACCGATTGATAAAGGTTTGAAATACTTATTCTATTTGTATTTGGGTTATGTTTAAAAGTAGTTTTATTCATATTTTTAAAATCAAATTTTAGAATGTTGTTTTTCCTGTTTCATATTTAAAAAAAGAAAAAGAAAATAGGTATATGTTTATAGTTTGTAAACAAATTACTATTGATGTTATATTTTTGGGTTTATGTATGTTTATTGATGTTACAGTATTGGGTTTATGTATGTTTTTAAAGAGAAATTGTTTTTCATTTTAAATATAAAATTGTTTCTCTTTTTATATATAAAATTTACAAGGGTTTATGTATCTTTTTAAAAATGAAAATTAATTCTCTTATATGTATGTATATATATAATTTACAATTAAAACATGTTTATAAGTTATATTGAGTTTTTGGATATATAAATAGTACAAGCATGAATTTGATTTCTTTTTTTTCCTATCTTTTAACATAACATATGTATAGGCCTATCTTTTAACATAACATATTTATAGGATAGAAATTAATTCTTTCTTAAATATATAATTTACAATTAAAATATATTCATAAGTTCTATTGGGTTTTTGGATATGTAAATAGTATAAGCAGGAATTTGATTTCTTTTTTTCCTATCTTTTAACATAGCATATTTATAAAAATAATAAGTATAAAATTGTATATGCAAAGTTATATGTATCTTTAAATATCAAAGCTTATTCTTTTATACAAAAACATGCATAAGTTTAAGTGTTTGTTTCTATTCCTTTTATACTTTAGTTTAAAGACCTTTAAAAAATGCTTTTATATTATTTGTACACAATAATATTGTGGTCATTAGATATATTGATTAACTTATTTCATATGCATAATGTAATGTTGATATTCTTACAGAAATCAATATTAAAATGAACTCAATTTTATCTAGATAATTCGAAAACTTGGGTAGGTCTGGACAAAACCACACAAGCATATAGGGAAATTAATATGTTTAACATTTTGATCTCAAAGTCTACCTCCGAGCCAAACCATGGCACCATCAAGGTGAATCCATTCAGGGTTTAACATTTTTCCTCTTAGTTAAGCTTTAACTTAGATCTTCAATCAATTCATCAACACCTATACTCTTATTTTTGTTACACCTAACACTTCCAAGTGCTCAAAATAGTGTGCATACAAAGTCTCAATAATTTGTCCTTCACTTATTCAAGATAATAGTTTTATCAATCCATAGACTAATATAGTTGGGTACTTACAATAATTGCATCATACAATACATTCCATTTCTCTTCAATATGATCATAGAGATTCTTGATTTACTATAGTTTGATTGAACTTGAACTATTTGAGGTGCTCACTTAAATTGCCATCCATATTTCTTTTTTGAGTCTCCAAAACCCTACCCCTCTCTGAATTTGAATTTATTTTCTAGAAATGAGTTCTCCTTTGAACTCTACTTCCTCCCTCAAGATAGGAGTAAGCTAAACTCCAGACCATTTGCACCCAAAATCTAGCGAGTTTTTTGGCCAAAATCCAGCAGAGATTGTTGAAAGGGTAGTTTTTTCAGTGATTGGAATTGCATAATCTACACATAATCTAGGTGCCCCAAAGGGTAATCGAGGGTCCTGAATCCATTTATGCAATAAAAATTGCAATTTTAACACTGAAAATCTCATTTTCAACCACAAATCTTGTTGCCTGATTTCAACCAAACTTACCTAAAAAAATGCAAATGATCTAAAATTTAGCCAAACTCTAAATAAATATAACGACACATCTCTCTAAATTCTTGGAAAACATGCCTAAATTACATATTTAAAAATCTTTACAATTACAGCATCATAACAATGTCTCATACTTTAATTCCAAAGTCAACTAAATGTTTGCTAAAAAAAATAATTAACTTATTAAAAATCATATTTATTCTAAAATATAATATTGTGAGATATCACATCACATGTAGTGAGTTTGGTCGTGGAAGCCTCTCGAACCTTGAAATCGACCCATTATAATTTATGAATATTTGGCCATTTGATGAAGAACTTGATGAATCTCCTTTTTAATGAACCTTTGTTTACAAGAAACCTTGTACCTTCATTAATCATATGAGAGCCAAACTTATTCCTAGAAGGTCTTGTCGTTCAAATGGCCTTAGAGCCCCTTCAATCACATTTCACATCTTAAAGATCTGGTAATTATGGTACGTTTAATACAATATATTTTATTTAACGAATCTAGACAAATCAAGTAGTGGGACATGGCAATTTACAAAAGTTGAGAGAATATTATGGTTTTTTTGGTGTGAATTTGTACCCATCTTTTGCTAAGCCACATGGTTTTATATATACTATGGAGAACACATTTAAATTTGTTTATATATAAATAAGTAAAAATACAATTAAACACTTTTAAATTATTATTATTAAAATATTTATATTTACATTTATAGATATCATAATATTTTATTGATAATTTTCCTTTAAATCTTGTATTTCTCTTTTCATTTCTATGTATAACTGTTTTTATATTAATTATATATATCAAATATATAATTAATCTATCTTAAGGATTATTAAACATCATTTCCTCACTATTACTATTAGTTATCTTTTATTATTAGCACAACTATTTTAGGCACAACCAACGACTTAGTTTTGTGAAGATAGCTAGCTATTAAACAAAGGCTAAAATATATAATTTTATATCCATTATTCATATCAGATTGTTCTAGTTAATATAAGCACAAAACAAATACTATTTAATAAACAAAAACAAAAAAAACTGATATGAAAAAACAAAAACAATTTGTTACTAGTTTCTTTAACCACCCTTTAACTAAAGCTTATTTAAATCTTAATCAATGTGCATTTAAGCATAACAAGATACAACCACTATGAAATGAATCCACTCAAGCAAGTCCAAAATTCTAGATAATATATAAATACCTATCGACATAAATATAAACCCGACCTATCCATTGTTTCCCTTTTTATTAGGGATTGTTTCCCTCTTTATTAAGAATCTAACTTTGTTTATATAATAATCATTTATTCTGGATGAGGAAATTGGAATGTGAAATTTAAAGGATTACATGGATTTGATTTTTCAATCCTCTAATAATGCATGAAAGATTAAAAATCATCCATCAATACATGGTTGAAAATAAAACTAACAACATAATGTTGTTTTTGCAAATTTTACATCATGGGTTTGTTTCCAATTGTGCAATGGCAAGTAGAAGGAGTGTTGTGGGATGATTCTTTTTGGTAACATGCCAAGGATTAAAAAATATTTATCAACACATATTTAGAATGTAAATTTATGACAAACAACAATACTATTAAATGTCTTTCGATCATTTCATATAACATAAAAAAAAATTAAAAATTATTAACTCTTTAAAATGCAAATTTTATTTTCAA
>LPNX010327747.1:298078-346426 GCA_001517045.1 Pseudotsuga menziesii | reverse complement strand
TTTTTTTTTTTTTTAATTTAGTTAAGCTAGTGGAATTTTTGTTGTTTAATTTAATTAACTTTCTTGTTTTTTTGTTTTTTTTAATTCTTACTTAATTTGTCACTTATTTTATTATCTTTTTAAATATTTGCTATTAGTATTTATAGTTTTTTCATTGAATGCTTATATAGCAGGATATTTTTGTATAAAATATTATTTGTATTTTTTTTAAATCATAAATAGAATAGAAGAGAATGTTGAAGTAAAATAAGTATCATTAAAATAATTAATGAGGACTTTTAGCTAAAAATTATAGCTCTTAAACCTAATCATCTTTAATAAAATTGATTTATTTGAATAGACTAGATGAAAAAACAATTTCTATTTCATAGAAAGCCTAATATAAAGGAGTACAACTCTTTACAACTCTTTATGGAGGTGATGTTGTCATGTTACATGGTATATGGAGGCCATGTTGTCATGTCACATATTATGTAAGGTAACTTTACAACATAATAATAATCGTTCCTACATAAATTGTCATTAAAAATGTGATAATAATTTTAAAGAGTTTTAAAAATAAGTAAAAAAATGTAAAAAAATTTAAAAGTAAAACATTGTAAGACAAGGTTAAATAGTTAGAGTATTCTTTAAAGTGGTAGATTGGACTAGTTTAAAACTTGTGCTTTGAATGGTTCAAAATAATTTTTATAGATAAATTTTAAAAGTAAAACAATGTGAAATAATTAAAAGTATGTACAACAATATATTTAAAAAGTAAAATTATATTAAGTAGTTAAAGGTCTATAGATCATTAGACTTAAATAGGTCAAAATAGGTTATGATCATTAAGAAGATTTGAATGTTCTATCTATGTTGGTAATAGTTAAATTTTTTAATGATTCTAGGTTAATAATAATTTAAATTTATAATATATAGGTTGTAATAAAAAATATCATTATAATTAATAAAAATGATAATAGTGAAATGAAAATTCTCTCAATAAATAAATTGTTATATTTAAGACATTGTATATGTCTATAATAAATCTCCATCTTCTACTACTACTACTAATAATTTATTTTTAAAATAATAGCCAAAATAAAGATATAATAAACAAACATCGTTTCATAACAATAAATCTTCTCCAACAAATATATTATTTTTTACAACAAATATATTCTTTATTTAATCATTTTTATATGATTTAATAAATTAAAAATAATTTCATTAAATAATAATGATCACTATCTCTTAAAAATTATAATTTAACACATAAAATTTTAAAATAATAATTAACACTAATAATAATATAAACTATAATTAACATATTTCCTTACTCAATTGTAATCACCACTTTCATTATCATAAATTATAAATTTCCACAGATAACCCTCACTATTAATATTATAAATTATAATTCACATAGAATTCAATAAAACTCTGTGCCTCGTTCCTAATTTAAGAATATAATCCATCCATTTGCAGTTCCCCTAAAATTACAGCGCTGAAAACACTAGTTATTCTTCATACTTTCAAATTGACCGAGCCATGACTACATAAAGATAAAATGAAAACTTAAAATATCATAATTTCCTTTCATGAGATTCCAAACATTAACAGTTGGCTGGCATGAAAATGGTGCATTCCTCTACTGATGCTTTACCTAGTTTTTGCAATTATACACGGAGCAATACGCTTCCAGGCATGTGACAATCAATAGTACCGCTGCAGCTAGCAGAGAGAGGAATTTTCACATGCTGAATATATAATTATTGAGAAAGTTTATCCCAACAACTTTCCAATTTCTGCTATGATATCGATTTAAATCCTCTATAACTTTGTCCAAATATCCAGCATTTCTGAGACGGACGCACTTACCCATGCTGTTCCACAGGCTGGCAACCTCTTGGTCACTTTGGAGGTGGTTACAAATAATTCCGCTATCTCTTAACAATTTCACATCTTCGATTTCGTCGATCATACCGTTCATGAAATTGGTATATCTCCTGAAAATAACCGCACTAGGCATTGCAGATGCTTCAAATGCCACCAGATTTCTCAGGATCACCTCTGTGTTGCTGTCCAACTTTACAGTGGGGAGGTAAAGCGTGGCAGTTTTCTCGTCAAATTGTATTGTGCTAAGGTCACCATCAGTAGGAGCGAATTTCACTCCAGCGAAATGTAAATCAGCCACAGAAGGAATATTCAGTTCATGTCGAGAGGGCGGTATGATCTGAATAGAGGTTTCCTCCCCAGTTTTGATTTCATCTTTAAACTTATTCAGAAAATGAAGCAAGGGCAACTTCATCACAAATTGCGCAGGCCTGCCATTCAGCCCTCGCCGAAGCAACTTCGTGAGAAATCGAACGGGACCAACGTTCATAGAGGAAAGAGCTTTGCAGAGCAAACTGAAGGCCTTTGTAATAATTGAGCAGTCGGCTGGAATATCAGGCGAATTGATATTTTCCTCATGAATTCGAATTGGAGTAACACAGCTTGACATGTCCTCTGGATAAGGACCATCTGTTTCGTTCTCAAATCGATCTGGGATTTGATTCTTGGAAAGAGGGACAACACAGAAGTACAGTACCTCCAGCATGTGGCATCTTTCATTTATACGGGAATTTGAAATCTCGGTTAACTTGAAGCTGAAAGGCGATAATTCTTGGATCACTACACTTAGCAGTCTGGAGAGCCTCTCCTCTACCTTATCTTTAGAACCCAACTGCAACTCCAAAATCTTTTTTTAGCAGAAAGAGCGGCAATTGATTTTAGAGCATCATCAAATCTCTGAAAATAAGGTTGTTGGCAGCACTGTTGCCAGTCGAATCTAAGATTCGTGCCAGCAGTTTCACGTTCGCATGGGAGGTTTCGTTGCCATGTTTTCCTGGGGCGTTCTCTTCGACCACCTCATCTCATGGCCCGAGGTATGAAAAAAACCAGAACAGCTGGCAAATGGATATAATTTTTTATTTTTTTAATTTTATTATTATGACGTCATGTTGCCACATGTCAACTCAAATCCAAATATCAAATTCCAAAGCTTACATCATCTTCTATCCACCAATCAGCTGTTTACAAAATAGGTTTCTTAACAAAATTAAAATTTTTTTTTACAAATCCCTAAGTTATACTTTACAAAACAGATTTTAATTTTTTAAACCTGCATCAAAATAGAGCAACTAATACCAAAGTCAACCAAAGTCAAAAGGCAATCGATTACAATATACCTGCTGAGGCAGGTATAATAATGACAGTTTTGAGATAATTTATTTTCAAAATTTAACATATTTTATTTGATTATTTTATCACACCCTTGGTTATAATTAAGTCATAAAATATTAAGATAACTAATAATGAGAAAATTGTGTTTAATAATTTTTTATTATCTTCATATTTTTTAGAAAGAAATTTATGATTATCAAAGTAACAACAAAACAAATTGAACATTTGATGTTCAAAAGAAAAATCTCAAAGTGGAAAGAAAGTGGGCTTTCCATCCATCGTCAAATACTAACATGATCATGTTGATTCCTTGGATATTTTTACAAGTAATAAAGTTTTAGAGTTTTAAACTATTTTAAGATTTGAACGTATATTATTAAAATAAATCAAATCACAATTAAATAAACAAATCTGCGATTAAAATAAAATCGAAATCTAGAATAGCTAGTTTGACAAATCCATTAAATCTTACCATTATCTTTGTTGATCCAGATCTTGTTGAAGGTCTTGATTTGTAACTGTTGAAGGCTTGTTGCATATAAAAACCTAGATTTGTTGCAAACATTATTGTTGGAGACATTTACCATCATACACACTCTTTTTGGTCAAATTGGCCTAGTTAAACCACTATCCTAAGTATAATTGACATTAATTGACATCAGTGGAGCATTAATTGCCATCATCCAGTCACACCCACGCCTACTTACAGTCAAGGAGGCTAACTTAGCCTTCTCCTACAGTCAAGGAGGCTAACTGGAGCACTCCGGGGGTGATCTGAGTGATATTAATGCACCTAATTGCTAACTGGTGGTTACAATCAGTTCAACCAGTCAGTTAAGGCACATCCTCTCATTAAATATATTATTTAATGATTATTTAATGATTATTTATTATTATTTAATGATCTGGAGTCAACAAGGTGCCTCCACCAACTTTTGATGGTCAGTTCAGCTTCAGTTAACCTCATCGGGGTTCATTGAAGTCATGGAGCACTAGCACTTGATCGTGGCTTGCTATGACATGTGTTTGATCTCCTTCAGTTGAGATTCAGTCATTTATTGCATTCCAACTTCAGTTAGGGTTTGGTGAGTCAATTAGGGTTTTGGTCAAGTGGTTAACTGAGTGTGATTGAATGGCTAAGAGTCAGTTAAGCTAGACTCACTCATTGAATTCGAATTGTCTCCTTAGGTATTCGAATTCTTCATGGAGTTAAGCTATTTCTTAACATTGGTATTGTAACCATTCATTGTTTATTAAATATACAAAAAGGAAACCAATTCTGGTTCCAATTAACACCAATTCATGAGTATTTGTTAATTATTCTTTGATGAGATTGATTCTTAGTTCCTAGATCATGTGCAAGAATTAATAATTATCTCCCCTACAACTCTACGATTTTACATTTGACAAGTTAGGGTTTGTGGGTTCATCTTAGGTGGTCAATGTGGTAAATAGAGAATATAATTGATTTCAGTCTATGTAATTTTTTTTTTTAATTTTGGATTTTATATGAATATCTATATATAAATATATCTTCATAATAATACATGACTAGTTTTTTCAACTAGAAAATATTAACTCTTGATTAGTTAAGGAAAGGATTAACTCCTATTAGTTAAGGGGCTATGGGTGAGCTCCAAAAATGGAAACGAGTCAACAGCCCCCATTGTTATCACCAATGTGCCATTCTTAAGCTTCTCATCTTAATTTATCTTAATATATATGAATATGAATATATAAAAACATCTTAATTATTATTGACATATTTTATTTGTTAATATATTTATATTTGTATTGCAACAATATGTTAATATAGATATTATATCTATAATATTTATTCAAAATCTAATATGCATGGAGAGTTGGCTCCCTATTGACCAAGGATCAAATAGACTCTCATGATCGTCTTAATGTCAAGCTCAAAACCCTGACTTGTGAATTGACAGGCAAGGTTTTCACCTAGGTTGTGACAAACCATAATGCCTCTCAACTAGTCTTTCGTCTTCATCTACACCTTCATCAACTAGGAAAGACTTAGGGGGCCAATGAGGAAAACCCAGGTGACAAACAATTCAACTTTCCTCCCATCTTTATCCCAGATGATGAATAACCCACTTTTGAGCCTATTGCTCTTCGGGTCTCATTTGTGTTTATGCTCGAGTTTGGTGTTTTGTGGTCATAATTGTCACAACCACTTAGCCTAACACCCTATTTTCACCGAGGTTGGCTAAGAGTGTGTGGCACTACCACAGGGTTTCACCAAGGGCAAGGATGTTATATATATATATAATTAGAACAAAATAAAGATGTACCCTTTCATTTGAAAAGGCACAATAAGGCTTATATAAGCTTTGCTAATGTAATTGTAAATCATCATATATTTTTATCAAAAAAATATATTCGATTATTTTATTCATTTATGGAGCATCTGCATTATTTGCACTAGTTATTCCGGTAAGAAACGATTTTTATCATTTCAAAGGCCAACTTGGCTACTAGCCTGGAGGACTATGCCTTAACCGGCGGAAACCACTTCTACCTTGTTCACCTTCTACTGTTTAAACACTTAGCCAATTTTAACAAATTCTTAGCATCCCACGTAAAAAAGTAAATACACAACCATCATAAGAACAACACAATTTAGGTGGGCGACAACCCCAACCAGGCTTCCCATGTTTTTATATAAGATAGAATAAATATGAGTACAACAGATATAAAGAAGGGAGTGCCCGCAAGCGTCCTCCCACTCAGTGTGTACAAACCACAACGATCGAGGAATTACAAGACTTAGAAAATATCCTTGCAATCTCTCAAATAGTTGTATCCATCCAACCGATTTTGTCGCAACTTGTTGTCGACTGCTGCAAAAACCCTCGTTCTTCCTACTGTCGAAACATCCCCCAAGCCAAGCTCTTCAAGAATGCAAGATTTCCAAGCCTGCATCTCACATAGACCAACTACTAATCTAGCGAACTTCCTTGAGATAACAGTGTTTTGGTTGCCTAGATATCAGTTGCCCCACCAAATATGCCCATGACTTCCATGTCTTATCTTCGTTTTTCCTTTGCGCTTATATAGCTCACCATGTGGGTGGGCGTGACCCAAGAATGATCACGTCCTTTCTTAGCTCCCACGCCAAAGCACCCCTTTGCTAACATGTTAAGTTTCTAACCAAGTGTTGTACCCAATTAATACCCCACAAGTGCGCTCGTTGTGTCAAATTTCGTGTCGAATGGTTTGTCTTCCCAATGTCGTGTCCACTTGCCTCCTCCTCCTCCTTGTCCAACCATATGTCGTGGGTCTTTGATGCCATTTTCGTCGAGCATGTGGGTTCTTGGTCCAAGATTTCCTCAACTCCCAACATTTAGCACACCATGGTTGTCCACTTGGGCGCATGGAGCTCCCGAAGCCTCATTCCACACTGCTTGTCGATATGCCACACTCCCACTTCGCTTGGCTTACCATGCCCTAAATTTGGCTAAGTGTGGGCTTGATTGTGGTTGCCCTCCAATGAATGGTCTGCACACTGCACTTGTCTCAAATTTAACATTGTGTCATTTGGGAAGGGTATCCCCTTTGCCAAGCCACTATATCCACCAACCAAAGAGTATCGCCTTGCATGGGCACCCAAGCCAGGATCTTGGGCATGAGAGATAAGCTCCTATGGATGTGAAGGTGATGTGGCTAAGTGCGCTTGGCCCAAGGATCATTAGAGGAAGTTTCAACTCAAAATGGGCCTCCTAAGGAAAATTAATAAAATAATAGTTAAAATAATTAAATAATATTTATTAATTTTGGAGGAAGAAAAGAAAAAACTACTTTTTTGTTCGTATTTGCAACATATATCCATGTGTTTTTACTCAAATTTCGATCGAGAGAGTTGGTTGGATGCGGAATTAAATTCCGCATCCAACGAGTACCCACTTGGCATACTTTTGACGAGCCCCGCTACCCCAAAAACAAGAAATACCTGAAAAAACGTGATGATGATGTTGGGGCCCGTCAAAAGTATGCCGAGCGGGTACTCGTTGGATGTGGAATTTAATTCCGCATCCCGCATCCAACCAACTCTCCCGATCGAAATTTGAGTAAAAACACAGGGAGATATGTCGAAAATACAAATAAAAAAAGTAGTTTTTTTTATGATACCTATCCCCAAATTTATATTAAAAATTTGTTTAAGAGGTGCTCCCTTTTTTAATTTTAAATAATTTTGATTGGCTAATACATGATGACATGGAATTTGTATTTTTTTGGAAGGCCCATTTTAAATTGAAATTTCCTCTAATGGTTACACCCTCCTCCACCTGAAGTGCTTGTTATCCTCTACAAAGTGATCGAAAGGTCCTCGCTTTTGAAATGTGTTGTTGCTCGTTGTGCACTAGATTTTGCTGCTAAGTCCCCTTTTCCTATGCATCACTTTGCTAGTTCTCCTATCTCGACTTCCCTTCATCGCCTACACTAGCTGAGAGATCAGTCTATCCGTTATGGTTCATTTTTCTTTCGTATCCCTACCCTGTCTGCATGAGTTCTGCAACTTGGTGAATTATTCTTGTTGTTGAATGAATCCTACACACTCCACTCCATTGGATTTATTTTGGTGTGCCTCTCCTTGAAGCACCCGTGGCCTTCCTATCTGCACCAAAGGTAGGGGAATTTCTCTAAGGCTCTTCCAGTTAGAAGAAGAAGGGAGATGGTGCTCTCGACCATCACCTGTGCTCTTGCTCGCCCTTTATCCTTTCGCAACATTATTACTTAGGTAGAGAAGGACCAGCACATTATTCCCAATCGTGTCATTACCTTTGTTAAACAACCTATGTGCTTCTAGGTCATCTAACCAAATGCCTTCTGTAGCCGAAGTTCCTCCTTCATATGCTAGTGTTGCAACTATCTCGACCATCTTGTCATGTTGTTTCTCTTCCATAGATTTGCAAAAATTGGTGAGATTTTTCAAGCTCATTACGATCATTTCCATGACCTTTTCCATGGTCGCCAATCGTTCCTCCAACAGACTAAGTGACTCTTTAATAGCCATGCATTATTCCAACTGAGCGACTGCTTCTTTGCTGGAAAAATCCTTTCCTTGTCCCACATCAATAGTCTTGTGAAGACTAGTCATTTCTACGGAAGGAGGAGTACCTAATGCAATGACCTTCCCTCCTCCTGATGACTTTCTCACGGTTCGCATGTAGATGGGGTCCTTCTGTTCAAGGAACGCCAAACAATCTAGATAGGGAATAGGAGCTTTCTTTTCCTTTTTCATTAATTCATGTCCAATCAATACGTTGAAGTCATCTAGGGGAATGACCGTGAAGTCTCCCACACCCATCCGCTTTCCTAGCTTCAAACGTACTTGGTGAGCCAAACCCACTACCATTTCTACCTCTGAATTGACAGCCTTGAATGAATTAAGCTATGTCTCAGTCTGCAACTTGAACCGCTTCACCACTTCCTCTTTGACAATGTTGTGAGTGGCTCCACTATCTACCAATGCCAACACTTGATTCTCGTTTAGTTCTATCGGAACATAGCTGAGCTTAGTGTAGTCTATTTCTGTTGTAACTATCGACTCTTCTAGAACATCATTCAACACCTGTAAGACTCCCACCGAAGGTTTCTCTTGTTCAACCTCATCTAACTTATGTAGACACAAGGGACAGTTTTTGGCATAGTGGTCCTTTGCGTAAATATAACATGAAATCGTCTTAGCCATGTCTTTGGGCATGTCTGGGTTCTTGGTGGCCTCTTCCTCACGCTTTCCCCCATTCTTAGTATTATTATTCAGTTTCTTCTTAAACTAGCATCGGCCATTGTTGTCCCTAAGAAAAGATAAGCAGAATTCTGCCTGAATTCTACTCAGGAATATAAAGATTCTAGTCGCATGAAGGAGGAAGTTGTGACGTAGGAGAAGCTACGATAGAAGCAGCTACGAGGGAAGAGTTCGCGACAGAAGGGAAGCTATGATGAGATCAGCCATGATGGAAGGAACCATGATAGAAGAAGATGTGAAACGGTTGAAAAGGACACCCCAATAAATCGTGGGTAAGAAGTCAGTTAGGATAACACATGCTTTGGGGAATAAAGCATCTTTGTATTTTGGGTCAATAGTGCCTACTGACAGTTGTAACTGAAGTTACAAGAATAGGAACGATATCATGTTAGCTAACAGAATGGATTCGGTTGACTACGACATGTAAGATTCTATAAAAGGGGGAACCCAAGTTGTGTGTGGGTTAGACACATACACTCTCTGTTGGTCTATTCTAGTCTCTATTGTTTGTTGTTTGTTTTTAGAGTTGTAGAGAACAGAGAGTCGATCCAGGTTGTGTGCAGATCGACAATAGGGTGAAGGAGAGGAAAATTCACAAACATGATAATAGAGACCATGAGAGGAAAGAGAAGTACATATAGATTATAGAGAATATCTAGAACAGAGTCTGCAAGCTGAGTGTGCAGACGAAAGGTACCATTTATTTCTCATGCCATATTAAGAACGCATTTGTGGTTTTTCCCGGATGTGTTTCCACGTTTACACATTCATTAATGATGTGTATATTTGATGAATGTGCTTATGTCGAATGAATGTATGTTGTGAACAATTGTATGTGTATTTGCTTATGAATGAGTCCTTATATGCATATGTCACACCGTTGTTAGTTGGAATTGTTAATAAGGAATTATATTAACTGTTGTAATCTTTGTTGATGGATAAGTAGAGTAATATCTTGAATGCACACAATAAGAGTAAGTAATATAACCACCGGCTTCATTCAAGCAAGCTAGTAAGGTGCCAAGGAAGAGGAAATCCCCACACAAGTGCAGAAACCTAGTTCTGGTAGTTACCCATAAGAGATATCTTGGGTGAGACTGCATTTGTGTCGCAGGTGTTGCCGACTGAGCCCTACTCTATCGGGCCGATATCTTGGACTTTGGTGATGGATAAACAAGGGTATGAACCAGAGTCGAAGGGAGAAACTCCAACAAATGGTTCTGTTGTCGTGGTCGTGAATATCTTTTTGAGGGATATATTTTTGCATCCGACGAATCTGGAAATTCAAGAGTGGGTGGACTCTAAAGCATTAGAGTTTGCACGAGAAGAAAATGAAGGATCGCGGTTGAATTCGACTAAGTGGTTGGAGCGATACCTCTATATGTATATTCATGAAATTTTCTTTTATGAGTTCCCTATTTTTTGGTATGAGTGGTTGTTGAATCTAGTAACCCAGCAAAAAAATTTCCAAGGAGGAGAACTGCCAGAGTGGAGTCCTCAGCTGATTCAGCAGTTGAAAAGAACTAGAAACCCCACATCTAGGGTTGTTTATTTATGGGTTGATAGTATTTTGGGTGGATATATCACATAAATCATTGTTGACACTATAAAGTCATATAGTGAAGTAGAAAGATAAATTTCCCAAGGACCTAGAGGAAGGTACTTTCCATCTTTGAAAATTTGGATCAAAATGCTTGTATGCGAGAAAGGGATCTTGAGAATGGAATCTGACAAGTAAATACCTGGGTTATGTCACAGAAGAAGTATGAGAAAATGGAGCAAAGTAAGCTGAGATGTTCCCTGGAGATAGCAGAACTGCACTAGAGGGTGGACGTTTAAGAAGTGGAAGGATATTTCGGTTGGGAAAAAGAGGAAGAAATGTGACAAGAAGAGGAAGTTGCAGTACGACCAGATGAGAAGAATACATGTTGATGTCACACTTTATCGGAGGTTCTTGTGACGAGGAAGAGGAATACAAGCCTATCCTTAAAATGGAAGAAGAAGAAGAAGAAGCCCCAGATCCAGAATATGAATATGACACACCTATGACTCAACGTATATCTCTGGAGATAAGGTCTATAAACTCATATCCTAGTGGGTTTGGCAATACAAGTAATACTAATTGTGGGAATAGTGGAAAAGGGAGTTCTGCTAGCCAAAAAAATTATCCAATAGTACCAAGGACCAATATAATGGCTTGGAATGATATTAAGCTGTCGATATTCAATGAAAATGGGTTAGAAGACCCAGAACAACATTGGTTTCTACGTGAAGCCATATGGACCATGCGACAAGTCCAAAATGAAGCAATAAAGAAGGCGTAGATTATCACAACCCTGAGGGTTTGTGCACTGGAATGGTATATGAAGTTCTCTGTGTTTCTGACAGGAGTCGCACAGAAAACACTCGACCAAATTTGAGCGGGGCTAATAGAAGAAATTAGGAAGCCAAAATTTGAATCTCAATGTTATACAGAGATTAAAAAGATTAAGAAATTGTCTACAGAGTTTGTGTGGGAATTCGACTAGAGATTTAAGATGCTAATGAATAAAGTAAGCTTCCAGATGTCGGGTGTACAATAGAAAGAGTGGTTGATTTCAATGTTGTTACCGCACATCTGACTTCCCTTAATGCAACAAAATATTGTTTTGCAGACTGAAGCATTGGAGTTGGCCATGAAGCTCGAATCCACACCTGTAGGAGAGACAAGTGCAGGAATGATGCAAATTCAATCACAGTTATCCAACCTTACGCTACAACTCCAGGACATTAAAAAAGGGAAGGAAGTCCAAGAATAAATATGGTGTACCAGATGCAAAACTGAAGGACACCACAATGACAATTTTCCGACGTTCATGAATTGTGTCGCATCGAGAACGCCAAATATGATAAATACACAAGGGATTCCTTTATATAGAATATTCCAGACTAGAGGCCATTGGTAGGAAGAGTGTTTGCACTTACATAATATCATAAGTGAACCAACTAGTTTATATTGTAAATTTTGTAAATCAGTTGGCCATGACGAGAAGGACTATCGAGCATTCCAACTACTACATGGGAAAATGGTTGACACCTGTTTAATGAAAAATGAAGATAAGATGCAAGTTGATAGGGCTCAATATCAATATACACAAGCTCAATATCCTCAGTCCTAGTATCCACAAAATCAATACCCGTAGCAACAATACCCTAAACTCAGGGGGGTGGAAAATTTTGAGGTCAAGGACAAGGAGGAGGATTTGTTCATGGAAGAGGCCAAATCATATGTTATAGTTGTGGGCAACCAGTACATGTTACCAAGGAATGTACGAGCCCTCCAAATACATGTTCATATTGCAAATCCTTTGATCATACTGTCGAACAATGTCCACTATTGATTGCGAAGTGGCAGGATAGAAATGTGGGAAATCCAAACCCTCTACAGAATCCCAATATAAACCCCAACCAAAATATTCAAAATATCTTTGTTGAGCCGAGGGAACCAAATATTTTTGTCGTAACAAGGGGAGCTACTACGACTGGAGCAGACCAAGATACACAGAATGAACAACTGCAAATGCAACCAGCAACATAAAAGAAAGCGTCATTCGACGTCCAAAAAGAAAAGGAAGTATTCTTGGATGCACAACAAGAATCAAGCGCCGATGTCTACTACTACATTACAAAAAAAGACCAATAATGGAGACACTTGAACAAATTGACCATTTGTTCTGAAAGCAATCAACGGAAAAGGTTAGTAATATTAAAGAATTTTTTAAAAGTTGCTTATCATTAATACAAGTTAAAGATTTTGTTGCAGAATTGACAACTCTAATAAAATAATCTCAAGAAGAGTTGCGACTAGACATAAGATTTAACCATGTGGGGAAAATATTAAAGATTGGTCGCTAGTTAAGGATGACTATCTAGATAGGAGATTACGATATGGACTATGTTGTTGCCTTTCACACAGCTAGAGGTTAAGCACAACATAAATCTTCAAGCTGCTAGGTGTGTCCTTAGGGGCAAGTCTCGAGTCAAGTACTGTCACTTGATCTTAACTCCTCCATTTAGGAAAAACTCCTAACGAAGCTAAGGTGGTTAGTCCCTAAGAAAGAGGTGTCCAAGGCTCCTTAAGTTTTAATCATTATTGCTGGCAGTAAGTTGTTTAGGAGTCTTTTGAAGTAAATTCTGATACAATATTGTTTGCAAATTTAAGTAAATATTCAGCAGTATAACATCAACACATAAAGTGAGAATACAATGATTACAGATCAAATCAGTGCCAATGGAGTCAAAGTGAAATAATTATGTTGAAGTAAATGTTTTTCAAATGTGTCTTCGTCAATTTTAATTATTAAGAGACGAGTTGAATTACGGAAAGGGAATTCTCTATATACTAGAAGTACTGAGAATGTGTTTGGAAGATGACTAAAGTGGTTCCTCACTCAGAAATGTGGGATGAATCGGAGTCTCTTAGAAGGTGTCCAACACTACACCAACAAGGGTGTATCCTGGCTGTATCTCAAGGTCACTACTCAATTGTTCTCGCTTCCTTTGAAGAATTTTCCAACGATTGGAAACTATCGTACGTCGGGTTTTCATAATTTTTCTAAAGGGAGTTTATTTTATTAATGAATAGATTAATGTGAAGAAATTAGAAAGTATCGAAAACCACTTTTGATTTCCCAACGACTAGGCAAAGCACGCAGAGAGAAATAACATACACGAGTTGACGACAAAATGTTTATTCCAATTTCATACAACAAATAAGTTTGTAAAATCGAAGGATTAGCGAGAAATTAGAACCGCAACTATGTGTTACGTTATGACCATCCACCAATAATCAAGAAATCCTTTAGTTGGTGGCAAGAGCATACTTCATGGCAACGAGTTGGGTAAGAAAGTAAAGCTTATTCTAAGATGAAATTAAATAAAAACAACTAATCTATAAATCCTTTCCAGAAGGTGGATTGTGTGCAAGTGTTAATTAGTAAAATGCAAACCATGAAAGAGACTATGAATCCCCCCAAGGGGGATGGAGTGTGGGGGTTGTGTAGCCCACTTTCATTCTTTATTAATGAAATTATAATATGATAAAAAAATGAATTATGATTTTAATTTTTATCCTTGAAAGAGATTGAAAGGCTTACAATGTCGTTGAGAGAGAAACATAAAGAAGAACAGGGATGGAGGATGGAGTTTTTGATGTCTCGGATGACCCGAGACTCAAAATTTGAGTAGTATGTCCTCTTCCTTTTCTCAAAACCTGCTAAAAACCAGAAAGTTAAATGTATTAGAATATCATAAATTAATCAACAGAAATACATAATCTATACTACTCAAACTGCTCATAAAATTGTAGATTGTTTTAGTGAAAATGGAACTTTGAAATATTGAAACGGATCTAGTTTAAGATAGGGATTTTAAAAGTGAATCTAGATCTGATATATATGATTTAATAAAATCATATTTCAGATACATAATGATTTATCCAATTTTACTAATTAGCATCTAGTAACCGAAACTAAGAAGAAAGCTTGAGTTTTAGGGAGAAGAAGACTTAAATTCCCAAGCCCATGCTTGAAAGAAATGAAGGAGAGAGGGATCTGCAAAAATATTGTATTAGAAACACCAAAATGGACGTTGTAAAGATAATTGGATGTAGCCGAGCTCCAAACCCCTTCACTCTAAGACAAATCTACAAAAAACTAGGCAATTTCTCAAAAGAACAAGGTTAATCCGGTCATTTGATTAATCAAAAAGAAGAAGGAAAGAATAAGTATAACCAACTACAGTTTGCTACTCCTACAAAATTATGATAATAAAATGAACATAATTAACTTGACAACAACAAATACTTATTGAAATTTAATTGGATCTAAACACATCATTCGAAAGAAATAAGGCATGAAATTCCACAGATTTCACCTCAAATTTTGACCAAGTCATAGGCTCACAATGCAATCATGGAATAGCCTCCAAATCCCTTCAATATTTATTAACAAAATTTCAATAACATAAGTACAAATGGCATAGGTTCAATGCATCCCTTTGAAAGAGGACAAAGACCATGCTTTATAGCAAAAAAATAGCTCAAACCCCAAGGGGGCGAATTTTCCAAGTGTGAGGTGGTTTTGGGGGTTGCGAAAAAGGTGGGAGGAGGTTTGAATTCATGGGAGAGGAAGCTTCCACCTCTCTTGAGGTATCCCACTTGGTTTGGGAAGCCTCCATTTCCTATAACCACTTCATCCAAGTGGCAAAACACAACCTCCACAGAGAATGCGCCCCCCTTTTGTGGAAGTGAGTTGGAGCACCTCCTTTAATGGTTGACGATGCTCCTATATGCTCATGAATATCCCACACAACATACTCAACAAATTTTATACCTCATATACAAGTCCTAGACAATATGCCTTTAATTTAGGAATTGGATTTTCTCCAATTTTCCCATTTATTTGACCCTTTAAGTCATTTTGGAGAGAAAATCAAAATTAATAATTGGAAATTACTAATTTGACTCTCAAAAGTGGGTTTAGGGGTTTAGTGGGGGATCTGGGTCCAAAAACAAGCATCCCCATGACCAAATTTTCTCCCTAGGCCCAATTTTATGACCTTTTGAAATTTTACAATTAAAATACACCTTATTAATGATTTTATGAAAAATCTAAAAATTAAAAAATCCTATGAAAGACTTTGTGCATGTCCACAAAACTTTGGTACTATGAGTAGAATGGTATAATACATAGACCCTAGGATTTAATAACCTTTTAAGACATAATTACCAATTTCACCATCCCGGCTTTGGAGGATTTTGAGTGAAAAACTTGAAAATTATATGTTGCTTAAAAAATCATTTGATAATAGATGAGGGAAAAACACTCAAGGATGATGACCTTGATGAACAAGTCCTAAGAAGTCCAAGCCTTTAACAAAAGAAACCATCATGCTATGTCATTTATTACAATTCCCTCGAGGGGGTGTGAACATGCGAAAAAGGGACCACAATTGGCCCTATTGAAACCATGGAACTTCTTGAGCATTGAGTAAGAACAATTGATTTGTTCTGATCCTTGGTGGATCACTTGAAAAATCAACTAGATTGCACATCTGGCTCCAACTGTGGGACCTGTGCTCAATTTGGTCTTCAAGCAATAAGAGGATACCAGAATGCCAACATCTTTAGTTTATATAATCTATAAAAACATTTCAGCTTGACAAGAAAATGTTATTAGCACAAGTTTTATCAAAAGAGCCAATGAACTATAAGTTGATTTGTTAAAAGGAACACAAACCAATTAATGAAAGAGAGTTGTATTCCTAAGTACATAAAAGAAATGCATAAAGTAAATGCTCACTTGAAGGAGCTTATTTTCCTACTCTAAGTGTGGCATAAAAAAGGTTAGGGGTAATCAGAAATCCAATGTAACCATCTAAGTATTTTATCAATTTTAAAGGTTTTTTCCTTGTCTTTGGTTTCCAGCCAAAGCAAGGAAACATTAATCAATAAATGCAAACCTGCATGAAACTTCAAGATGGGAGGGTTGGACAAGAAATTATAATCATGGAAAAGGTCATCAAACTGCTTCCCAAAATGGTAAGTCCTATTGCAAGCTTCTTCTATCCAAGATTGGATAGGACTTAATGTATAAATATGTATGATGAGGCAGGTCATCATACTCATCCAAAGGGCTTATCTGCTGATAACTCTGTATGTAAGCCCCAAACTACTCCAAATCATAAGGAACATTTTAATGTGAAGATGATGG
This sequence comes from Pseudotsuga menziesii, assembly GCA_001517045.1. Taxonomy (NCBI): domain Eukaryota; kingdom Viridiplantae; phylum Streptophyta; class Pinopsida; order Pinales; family Pinaceae; genus Pseudotsuga; species Pseudotsuga menziesii. Next base: position 329,698 of record LPNX010327747.1, on the reverse strand, counting down.
TTGAAAACAATATTCAATTAGTTGCAGCCAATCTGACTCTTCACTACATTGCTTCTCCATGTCCTCATTAAAGATACTCAAATACAACTATGACCGATCATATGAAATTTCTGATTGCTCTACTTTACAACTTCCATAAGTCTCATAATAAACACTCTCCTTGCTAGGCATATCATAGATGGGATTTTCAAAACTATTTTCAGAAGTCCCATAGGTTGGATTTTCAATAAAATTACAATAGTCATCCTCCCCATATATGTCATATGTGATATATTCCTCCTCACTAGTATCAAGTTCTTGATTGTTTTTCTTCTCTTTGTCTTCATTACCGATACTGATATATGGCTCAGATTGATCATATGGATAAACTGCATGCTCTTCTTCCATGTCAAAATTTCCCAAGGCCACAAGATCCATGGTCTCTCCTTTTAAACCCTTATGAATAGGATCTTCAATAAAACCATCAAGAGACTCAGAACTCCCTCTGTTAGATATGTCATAGACAGGACTATAAACAAAACCATCAAAAGTTTCTAGTTCATTATTTTCCTCCTTAGACATGTCATAGATTGGATTTTCAATGAATTCCTAGAAGTCCTCATCTACATATTTTTTGGACATAAGGGAGTCTTTGTCACTTGTATCATGCTCCAGGCTATACTTGTTTTCATCTTCATACTCATCTTCTTCATAAAAAAGGTCACAAGGCAGTAAACCTTCTAGACTATCATCATTATATGAAGAACAAGTAGGAGTACCATCATGCACATTACAGTTTTCATCATAAGTTTCATTATAAGCTTATGTAATGGTTTCATCTTGAGGTAGATCAAGATTAAAAATGTGATCATCACTGAAATAATCATGAAAGTATTCCCAATCATCACTATTCTCTGTTGATGTTACATGATGAGGGTCTTCAACAATATTTTAAATTAATGGCTCTTCATGCACAAATCAATGGATTCGTCATGAATTTCTTCTTCATTGTGATATCTTGGAGGTAGCACCCAATACCTATCATTTCCTATCCTGATGAGATGAGGTAATTTAGGGTCTTCCTCATGATACTCTATCGAGGAAAAATAAGCGAAAAGGAACCCTTCCAGGAACTTGTCTAAATCTTCCATGTCATTCTCTTTTGTATGCCATTTCCTCAAGAATATTCTAAGGAATCTTGAAAGGGAAGTAATACCTTTATTTTGAAGACCATTGAGATACCATTCACAATCATTTCCTCATAGAGTACTGACAAACATTTACATCATATTATCTTCATACAAAACATTGAAGTCAACCATAATTTTAAGGAAAGATATGCCATGTCAGACCTTTGCATGCTCATTTCCCCAAAATATAGGTAGATGATCATATATATCTTCACCATTATGATAATTAGGGAATCCTGGGGTGTTTGAGAAGTTAATGGAAGGATATTCATTGGAAATATGATCTCTTTCATCATCTATAGTGTTTACTCAATAGCAGGCATTTGATATAACCACAGAGTTGTCAAAATAATGAGGTTCAAAATTTTATTGTTTGCATAAGCTCATCTATACATAATAAATCTCAACATTTTTTGTGAGAAACAAGAGTTTTATCCCTTCACTGGAGTCGCCATGTGAAAAGAAAAATATGCATCATAAATCTTTCACAAAAATTTCCTTTTTTTCTTTTCTTTGTATAAATGAAAAAAGGTTAGTGGAGTCGCCAAAAAAAGAATCAAAGGTCTACTCTAATCATTCATTAAACAAAGAAAAAAAAAGAATAAAACAAAAGTCGTAACCCAGGAATACAAAGATTTATCCTCGGCAAAGGCGACAAAAAGTGTTACCGCCTTTCACACACCTCGAGTTTAAGTGTAACATAAATATTCAAGCTGCTAGGTGTGTCCTTGGGGAGAAGTCTTGATTCAAGTACTGCCACTTAATATTGACTCCTCCGTTTAGGCAAAACTCCCAACAAATCCAAGGGGGGTGGTCCCTAAGAAAGAGTTGTTTAAGGCTCTTTAAGTTTTAATCGTTATTGATGGAAGCAAGTTGTTTAGGAGTTTTTTGAAGTAAATTCGGATACAAGATTGTTTGCAAATTTAAATAAATATTCAATAGCATAACATCGACACATAAAGCAGGAATACAATAATTACAGATCATATCAGTGCCAATGGAGTCAAAGTGAAATAGTGTTGTTGAAGTAAAATGTTTTTCAAATGTGCCTTGGTCATTTTTAATTATTAAGAGATTAGTTGAATTACAGAAAGGGAATTCTTGATATACTAGAAGTACTGAGAATGTGTCTGGAAGATGACTAAAGTGGTTCCTCAGTAAAAAATGTGGGTTAAATCGGAGTCTCTGAGCAGGTGTCCAACACTACATCAACAAGGGTGTATCATGACTGTATCTCGAGGTCACTACTTAGTTGTTCTCGTTTCCTTTGAAGAATTTTCCCACGATTGTCAACTATCGTACGTTTGATTTTCATAATGTTTCTAAAGGGAGTTCATTTTATTAATGAATTATTAGATTAATGTGAATAAATTAAAAAGTTTCGAAAACCACTTTTGATTTCCCAATGACCACGAAAATCCCACAAAGGGAAAGAGAATACACGAGTTGACAACAAAATGTTTATTCCAATTTCATACAACAATTAAGTTTGTAAAATCAAAGGATTAACGAAAAATTAGAACCGCAACTATGTGTCACTTTCTGATCATCCACCAATAATCGACAAAGCCTTTAGTTGATGGCGAGAGCATACTTCGTGGCAATGAGTTGGGTAAGAAACTAAAACTTATTCTGACTTGAAATTAAATAAAAACAACTAATCTATACAGGCTTTCAAGAAGGAGGATTGTATGCAAGTGTTGATTAGTAAAATGCAAACCATGAAAGACACTGCGAATCCCCCCAAGGGGGATGGAGTGTGAGTGTTGTGTACCCCACTTGCTTTCTTTATTAATTAATTTACAATATGATTAAAAAAATTGAATTATGATTTTCACTTTGATCCTTGAAAGGGATCGAAAGGCTTACAATGTCGCCGAGAGAGAAAAGGAAAGAATAAAAGGGACGGAGGATGGAGTTTTTGATGTCCCAGATGACCCAAGACTCTAAATTTGAGTAGCACGTCCTCCTCCTTTTCTCAAAACTTGGTAAAAAATAACGAGTTAAATGTATTAGAATATCATAAATTAATCAAACTAAACACATAATCTATACTACTCAAAATGCTCATAAAATTGTAGATTTTTTTAGTGAAAATGACACTTTGAAATATTGAAACGGATCTAGTTTTAGATAAATATTTTAAAAGTTAATCTAGAACTGATATACATGCTTTAATAAAATAATATTTCATATACATAATGATTTATCCAATTTTACTAAGCATCAAGCAACCAAAAACAAGAAGAAAGCTTGATTTTAGAGAGAAGAAGACTGAAATTCCCAAGCCCATGCTTGAAAGAAATGAAGGAGAGAGGGATCTGCAAAAAAATGTATTAGAAATAGAAAAATGGATGTTTAAAAGAGAAGTGGATGCAACCGATCTCTAATCCCCTTCACTCTGAGACAAATCCACAAAAAACTAAGCAATTTCTCAAAAGAACAAGGTTATTCCAGACATTTCATTCATCAGAAAGAAGAAATAATGCATAAGTATAACCAACTACAGTTTGCTACTGCTACAAAATTGTGATAATAAAATGAACATAAGTAACTTGAAAGCAGCAAATACTTATTGAAATTTCACTGGATCTAAACACATCATTCGAAAGAAATAAAGTATGAAATTCCACAGATTTCACCTCAGATTTTGACCAATTCACAAGCTCACAATGCAATCACAGACTACCATCCAAAGCCTTCAATATTTATTAACAAAAATATCAATAACATAAGTACAAAGGGCATAGGTTCAATGCATCCTTCTGAAAGAGGAGAAAGACCATGCTTTTATAGCAAAAAAGGAGCTCAAACCCCAAGGGGGCGAATTTTCCAAGTGTGAGGTGCTTTTTGGGGTGGAGAAAAAGGTGGAAGAGGAGGCTTACACCTCTCTTAAGGTATACCACTTGGTTTGGGAAGCCTCAACCTCCTCTAACCACTTCATCCAAGTGGAAAAATACGCCCTCCATGAGAGAATGCACCCCCCTTTTGTGGAAGTGAGTTGTAGCTCCTCCTTTGATGGTTGAAGATGCTCCTCTATGCTCATAAATGTCCCAGACAATATCCTCAACATCGTTGACACCTCAGAGACAAGTCCCATACAAGTTGCCTTTGATTTAGGAATTGGATTTTTTTCCAATTTTCCTATTTGTTTGACCCTCTAAGTCATTTTGGAGAGAAAATTAAATTAATAATTGAAAATTACTAATTTGACTCTCAAAAGTGGGTTTTAGTGGGGGATATGGATCCAAAATCGAGTATCCCCGTGACCAAATTTTCTCCCTAGGCCCAATTTTATGACCTTTTGAAATTTTACAATTAAAATACACCTTATTGATCTTTTATTAAAAATCTAAAAATTAAAAAATCCTATGAAAGACTTAGTGAATGTCCACAAAACTTTGGGACTATGACTAGCATGGTATAATACATAGACCCTAGTATTTAATAACCTTTTAAGACATAATCACCAATTTCACCATCCCATCTTTGGAGGATTTTGAGTGAAAAACTCGATAACCATATGTCGCTCAAAAAAACGTCACATAATCAACAAGGGAAAAAAAACTCAAGGATGATGACCTTGATGACCAAGTCCTAAGAAGGCCAATCCTTTTACAAAGGAAACCATCATGCTATGTCATTTATTAAAATTCCCCCGAGGGGGTGTGGACATGCAAAAAAGGGACCACAACTAACCCTCATGAAACCATGGAACTTCCTGAGCATTGAGTAAGAACAATTGATTTGTTTCGACCCTTGGCTGCTCACTTGAAAAATACACTAAGTGCAACTTAGTGGATAACAGACTCTAATATCCTAGACTTGGGATATGATGTCAACATTCTAACAAGACAAACATGGGAAAGCATGAGGAAACAGTGATTGGAGTGTTCTCCTATTCAGCTCAGATTAGAAAATCAGTCAAAAATCCTACCTATCGGGCGACTGACTCAAGTTCATGTCGAGGTAGAAGACCTAAGAACGTATACTGACTTTGAACTAATTGATATTGTTGATGAAAAAAACTCGTATCCTGCACTTTTCGGGATCGACTAGGTGATTGATAATCATACCATCACCAATTTTAAGAAAAGAATCTTAACATTTGAAGATTCAGAGCTAAGGGTGGTCACACCAATTGATCTGCTAGAAGGCCAGAGATATGTCGATCCATTAAATAGTGAAGGACAAGGTTATTATCTGGACCATATTTATAACATCACATCTGCAAGGGATGACTATGTAAGTCCAATGGACGACGAAAATATTAATTGGCGGAGTATTAGTTCATGTGCATCATATTCTGGTGATGCATTAGAAAAATGATAGAATAGGATGCATGAAGTATCCATGAGAAGGTGCACAAGAATTACACGGTCTGTGTGATGGGTAGGAATCGAGGTAAGTGATCTAACCATGTATGAAGGTTCACCTAACCTTGCATCATTTCTGATGGAGTTCAAAGAAAAGTCACAGAACATCAATGCTTGTCCGCCCTAGACTTTGCACTAAAAGCTCCACTCGGAAGATGGTGGGTCACACCATAAGGAATCCATCTAGGAATGGCCACAATTTCGAAGATTGATGTAGATAATATTTGAAGAAGAGATCAGCTATGCTGGTCGAAAATTTATAGGAATGAGTAATCCTATCAAACATATTGAGTATTGTCGTGCGACATGGGAGGCATGTTCACGACATGAGTGGGTTCATCAATTCATACAAAATTAGACATGATACCAAGGAACTGGTATACATCAGTTGAACTGAGACGAGGTACTATTGAATGGGGTGAATCAACTACTAGCTTCATACACACATTTGAATTTGTCGATGATCATTCGTCAATTGATGTTGCATTGCAAGTAATCAAGACAAATATATTTTAATATATCCATGTCGCAATGACAAACTTCAATCAGAGCAACGCAACAATCCAACACTCGATGGAGTCATATATAGTATAATGTGACAGGAGAATCTGGTGATGATGACCCACTTGATGTAAACATACTTGATTCTGAAGGTACGTGCGTAGTGGAAGGATTTGGTATTTCTAGTGATCAGTTTCTAAATCCACTAAATGTCAAGAAAATCAACATTAGCTCCCCAGAGAATCCAAAATTTGCCAATATTGGAGATTATTGGGATGATGAGACTGTCGGGAAGATCATGGACCTATTGCATGAATTTCAGGATTTGTTCCCTACAAAATTCTCAAAGATGAAAGGGATTGTCAAATACCTTGGAGAAAATGAAGATACCTTTAAAGTTCGATGCAAAACCTACCAAGCAACGACCATATCGATTGAATCTGCGATATAAAGAAAGAGTCAAGGCAGAGTTGGACCAAATGTTGGATGAAGGTATCATAGATTCTATAGAAGAATGATAGTGGACCAGTCTAATAGTAGTGAAAAATAAAAGGACTATTGGTGAAGTGTGGATTCGCGTCGACCTAAGAAAATTGAATGATTCTTGTTTATATGACCCATTTCTAACTCCATTTATAGATGAGGTACTGGAGAGTGTCGGGGGTCAATAGATTTACTCATTAATTGATGGGTTCTCTAGCTACCATCATATTATAATCACAAATGAATACCAACACAAGACAACCTTTGAGATGGAGTAGGGTTGTTTCCAACACACGGTAATGCCCTTTGGACTCAAGAATGCTCCTGCTATTTTTTTCGAGGATAGTAGTGGTTTCCTTCAAAGATTTTATTCATAAATTTATTTAGGTATAATTTTATGATTAGACAGTATTTGGGATCATTAAGGATCATATTGAGAGCCTTGGGGTGATACTGGAACGCTATCACCCACATCAAAGTTCACTGAACTTAAATAAATGTATCTTTTGTGCCCCGTTTGGAATTCTGTTAGGTCATGTGGTTTGTCGTGATGGAATCTTGGTTGACCCTGCCAAAATTGAGATTATCATCGACCTACCACCACCTACCATAGTTAAGCAATTGAGAGCAACATTGGGACATACATGATACTATCGAAAATTTATCAAAGGATATGCGAAGGTGACTGCTCCGATGGAGAAGTTATTAAAGAAACATGTTAAGTTCCAGTGGAAAAAAAATTTCTAAGAAAGTTTGGACACTTTAAAGAAAAATATGGTTGTAGCAGTCATACTTGTATTTCCATACTGAAAAAAGTAATTTCATGTACATGTCGATGCATCGTATGTCGCACTCGACGTGGTATTAGCACAACCTAGAGAAGGGTCTATTTATCATCCTATTGTCTTCGCTAGCAGAAAACTATCAACAACAGAGAAGAACTATACCACGACAAAAGGAGAAGGACTAGCTATGGTATACGCTCTGCAGAAATTTAGACACTATTTGTTGGGTGGACATTTCAAAATGTACACAGATCATTCAACATTTAAATACCTGGTCAATAAGCCAGTGTTGGGGGGGAATATTTTTCAGTGGCTTCTCCTTTGTTAGGAATTTTACTTTGAAGTCATTGTTAAATCAGGTCAACTGAAGTCAGTGCCAAATCATCTCTCGAGGATTGGGAGTGGCGAAGAACCTGGTAACCTCGATGATAGTCTTTCTGACACACAATTATTTGCGATAAAAATTTTTGGTGATCATTACAGAGACATCATACAATTTTTTAGTACAGGATATACACCAATTGAATTTACTACTGCATGGAAGAAACAATTAGTTATGTGAAGTGGAGACTTCCAGTTGATTGTTGGATACTTATATAAAATGGGCCCTAATGAGAGTCTTCGTCGTTGCATCTTGGAACATGAGTGACCAATAATACTTAATGAAACGCATGATGGTGTCATAGGAGGCCATTTTGCTAGAAAAGCTACAGTGCAAAAGATACTATAAACAATATTGTGGTGGCCCACCATGCATGCATATGCTTGAGAATATTGTCACAGTTGTGATGTATGTCAAAGAACTGGAAAGTCGCCGCGACGAGATGAAATTCCATTAGTACCCCAAATAAATTTGTAGGAATTTGAAAAATGGGTTGTTGATTTTGTGGGCCCTATTAGTCCAATAGGGTAGTGCATAGGTGCAAGATATATTATTACTATGACATACTACCTGACCAGATGGGCTGAAGAAGCACTAGTAAAATATTGTACTACTGCGACTACTGGTGAGTTTTTGTTTGAAAATGTTATGACTAGATTTGGATGCCCAAAATTTTTGATAAGCAACCAAGGAACACACTATATCAATCAATTGATTGAAGAATTGACTACAGAATTCTAGATCGAGCATAGAAAGATGACACCATATATATCAACCTCAAGTGAATGGTGTTGTCGATCGAAGCATTTAACAAAATCCTAGAGAATGCATTGACAAAGATTTGTAATGTCCAAAGAGATGAATTGGATCGAAAAATTTCTGCATTAATGTGGGCATATCGTACGACCTGTAAAAAGTTGATAGGATGAACTCCATTTTGCTTAGTGTATGGACAAGAAGTTGTGATTCGATGCAATACATTGTACCCAGTTTAAGGATTGTTGTGATCATGAAGATGATAGATATTGGTGTTGTTGAGGAAATATTATCGCAGCTTGTGCAGTTGGAAGAAGGTTGTTTTTTTGTGGGATATCATCAAAACATTGAGAAAGAGTGACAAAAAGTATGGCATGATCTCCACATCAAGAATAAGTGATTTCAGGTTGGAGGAATTGTTCTTCTGTATGATAGTAAATTTTTAAAACATTCAGGCATTAGAGGAAATTTGGGGTCTAATTTTTAAAGCATTCGGGCATTAGAGGAAATTTGGGGTCTAAAATGGGCCTTATAAGAAAATTCGCCAACAATAAATTTTGTGAGTTGGAATTCAAGAACCAATCGAATTTCAATAAAATGAGTCAACCATAATGGTTGAATTGACATATTTGTCATAAAAGAAAACTTTTTTTTTTGGTATTTTCGACATATCTCCATGTGTTTTTACTCAAATTTCAAGCGGAAGAGCTCGTTGGATGCGGAATTTAATTCTGTATCCAACGAGTACCCACACTGCATACTTTTGATAGACCCTGCTACGCCAAAAACAAAAAATACCTAAAAAAACGTGATGATGATGTCATCATCACGTTTTTTCAGGTATTTGTTGTTTTTGCGATAGCAGAGCCCATCAAAACTATGCAGTGTGGGTACTCGTTGGATGTGGAATTAAATTCCGCATCCAACAAGCTCTCCCGCTCAGAATTTGAGTAAAAACATAGGGATATATGTCGAAAATATGAACAAAAAAGTAGTTTTTTTTATTCTTCCTCCAAAATTAATAACTATTATTTTATTATTTTAACTATTATTTTATTATTTACCTTAGGAGGCCCATTTTAGACCTCAAATTTCCTCTAATGAAGATAAAAACAAACTTACTAGGACTGTATATTGCAATTCATATCATTAACGGAGGCGTAGTGCAACTACATAAATTAGATGGAACATCTGTCAAAGGATTGGTGATTGGAATCCGCCTAAAGCCTTATCAGGATAGTCGCAACTTAGTCGATTGAAAGAAAAAAAAATTAAAAAAAGAGAAAAAGAGAAAAAAAAGAAAAGAAAAATAACAAGGAAAAATTTCATAAGTATTTTTTTCCAGATGGAGAAAACAAAAGGGTCGTAAACTGCTAGTATGTCATAGAGAGGGGAAAATTGTTGTGGACTCTTTGTTTGTGGCAAGAGGAGAAATTATGGTGAGTACAACTCGTTTGTCGCACCGAAATAAATCTATCGAAGTTTGAATACAGGTCGCAAAAAGAGAGTCATTATCACAAGTTAAACTAGAGTCGCGGAAATGATAGTTGGACGAAATTAATTCAAAGGCCGAAGAGATTTTGGCGGCATGCTCTTTGGTCACTTCTGTCTTTATTGCACAATAACTACCACTGATGTGATAGGTGAGTGGTAGCATGCATATAATTTTCCTAATAATCATTTGAATAATCAACCCATGTGATGAAAAGGACAACTACCTTTCCACTAATTGTTCGCTCGTGTGGAGGACTGACTGAATAAACAACTAAACATTATCACCTTCTCGCTCACGTTTGAGTATATTCTGTTGCATTGGAGAGAGAGATTTTTGTCTGTAATTCCAAGAGCCTAAGTGAGTTTTATGTAGAGCATGGTTATTTTGATTTCCAGTACAAGCACAGTTGCAGAATCTGGTGTCGCGACCACATCACCCATACCCATTATGGAAGACACTTTTGGATATGTTCCACCACCAGTCGTGGTTGCAGAAGAATATGAACAAATTCCATTCATCCTTGCAGTAAGGTTATGACCAGACCCACTTGGTACGTCAATGGGGAAGCGCTCTGGAAACCATAAGAAGAAATCACCAGCACCACCACCACTGGAGGAGGAATAATACATAGGGTCTGCAACTATGCTTTCGTCATATATTCCACCCAGAAAAGATGACGCGCCTAAGATTAGAGTTTTATAGAATGCATGGTACCCACTGGTAGCACCAACTATACCGAAAGAAGTTCGGGTATCGCATAACATACTTCCAAATATCAAGAAGATGACCTTTGTCGATCACAAAATACGTAAATTTCTAGAGTTGGACATGAAGAACTGCATGGTTGTTGTACAAGATACACAGGATGTCCCGAAGCACCTAGTTCCAATGGAATGGGAAAGAGGACTGGACCAAGAAGGTTTACTATCACTGATGTATATCCCGCATTTCGTCTGAAGCACATGAATGCATGTGTTAAACAATTACCAGTATCACTCCATGGCGGCTTCCTATGGCTCGATAAAAAAATAATATGTGGATGTCAAGCTGATAGCATCGATTACAGCGATTCCACTTCCAAGCATAGACCCAACGTTGTTTTTCAAAAAATACCAGGACACTCTGATGATGAACAAGTTAAAAGACAAGTATGATTTGACCAGAGATACCAGAGGCTTTTTAATTGCCTCCATCAATGAACACATTGTTTGGTTCACAGATAATGTTTTAGATACCAAGTTGGTGCGGAAGATGCGACCGAACCAATGTACAGCAGGAACGATTGCAAAAAATGAACTCTATGCGGCGAGGGTTCAAATGAACTTATCCCACAATCTACTAAATTAATTGTCAGGAGATGTGGAGGAGTTGCAGGAGAAAGATAACACATTCCATTATTAATGGTTACTTATTCTAATTTTGTTTGTCGCATGGGCGGAATCAACGAACTACCAGGGGGTATATATACTAGTTCGATGTCGAGGATCTTGATACCAGAATCTATGGTTTGGGAAAGATATAAATGAGAGGCAAAGAGAAAACAATGTACAACTCTTTTTTCATGGAGTGGCCCTATGATATCATGTGAGAAAGCATGCAAGAATTATGTAGGAGATCGTTCAGTGGTTTAAAAACATTGTTAAGTTTATAATTGGCCCCATCATATCTTGTTGTAGCCGTGACAAGACCCACAACACCAATGGTTAGAGATAGAGAACCTGTTTTCTAATGAATAATTTGGGGCCATTACCCAAGGTTGGTTGGAATAATGACAAGTCCTTGTCGTCGATGAACTAATATCTGCAGAAGAAGACCGACGACAGGACGATCCAGCGAAGCAGAAGGATGGAGAACAGGGAGGGGACCCACCACCATAAACATAAGATTCGACAAATTCTCCCACCCTCCCAAGAATGATTCTAGTACAACCCCAATAGATCCAATAGTGGGAGATAAGAGGAATCAAACATGGCATCCTGAGACAAGGCATAAAAAAAGAAAGGAAGACAAAACAATAGGAACTGACATCCTTACCAATGACGATTTTACCCTTCTAATGGAAGCAATGATAGAAGTCGCTACAAAATGATCGAAGAAAATGGATGAGCCCCAAAGAGAGCTAGCAGGTAGTATTACAGACTTACTACAGACGCTCTACAGAGTAGTACAAGAAGTACGGGTAGCGGTCGACTACAAACCACAATTGACAGTGGCACAAGACTTAGCTATCTCGTAAGAAGAGAGACCGAGTGATATGTTAATACCTATTCCACCAATAAAAACTCAACTGGTGGGAGAATCACTCGACTTGGGGACAACAGATTTGAATACCGTGTCCAAGAACTTGGGCAATGTCACCATAGATTTTTATCAAATGTCGATGTATGAAGTTTATGCAATACAAAATGTTGTAGTCATGGCAATGAAGGTAAAAAAAGAAGCAACGATTATGAAATTTAGAACATCGAATAATACTGTTAGTAAGATGAAGAAAACAGTAAAAGAAACTGAGCAGAAAGAAAAAAACTGGGAAGAGGACAACCTTCGACTCAACACGACTATAACACTTGCTTGCATTGATTTTGCAGATGAAGGCATAACAAATGATATGATTGTAGAATCCAAGGTCATTCAATTTGGAGAAATAGCAGAGGACCTCCGCAAAAAGGTCGTGGAGTTGGAAGCACAGGTAACACCTAGTACACCACTAGAGGTGCTGGAAGAAAGGAGAAAAGTAGCAACAGAGGTTGTGAATAAGATAGAAAAGGTAGAGGAAGTGTGTACCAAGGTAGTCGAACAAGTCTCTCAGACGTGAAAAGCATTGATCGACGATGAGGAGTTAGAGAAATTCGCAGAGCATTTGTGCATTGCTGAGACAGAGTCAAACCAGATGAAGAATGAAATGACTCAAATTGCCCTTAGAAGAGAAAATGTCTAAGGCTGCTGAGATGAAGAAACTACAACAACTCACGTCATTGCGAACTCAAAAACAACAGAGGACTGACAAAGTCACAGAATTACAGGCAGAGGCAAAAAGAGTTATAGGAATTATTCAACCTGTACACCAGAAAGTGCGACACGAAGTAGAGTCATCATGACTTACAATGTCAAAACACATCAGTTTTGACCTTGTGGAGAATTTGTAGAAGGCGGAAGAAAAGGTGCGACTGGGAAACAGAGGAGATAGTGAAAATATTCCAATATTTTCAAAGTAAGGTCATCACAATGGAAGCTTTGGATTAGCGTAGCTTGGGACGAACTGCAGGTGAGTGTTTGGATCCTATTGGCCCTAGGAAAAGATAGGCATAATTCATCCAGAATACTTCTTGGGAATATGAAGACTCCGACCTAATGAAGGAGGAAGCTGCAATGTAGGAAAAGCTGCAACAGAAGAAACCATGAGGAAAGAGTCCGCGACATAAGGGAAGTTACAATGAGATCAACCACAACATAAGGAACCAAGATAAAAGAAGACTACAGCGGTTGAAAAGGGCAACACAATAAATCATTGGTAAAAATGCAGTTAGGATAACACATGATTTTGGGAATAAAACATCTTTGTATTTTGAGTCGATAGTGCCTACTGATAGTTGTAATTGAATGTACGAGAATAGGGATGATAGCCTGTCGGTTAACAGAATGGAGTCGGTTGACTACAACGTGTAAGAGTCTATAAAATGGGGAACACAAGCTGTGTGCGGGTTAGACACATACGCTCTTTGTTGTTCTGTGCTAGTCTCTATGTTTGTTGTATGTTTGTATAATTGTAGAGAAGAGAGAATTGATCTAGGTCGTGCGCGGATCGATGGTAGGGTGAAGGAGAGGAAACTTCAGAGAACCGAGACTAGAGAGCATGGGAGGAGAGAGAAGCATGCATATATTGTAGAGAATATCTAGAACAGAGTCTGCAATATGAGTGCGTAGACGAAAAGTACCATATATTTCTCATGCCAGATGAAGAGCGCCTTTGTAGTTTTTCTCAAATGGGTTTCCACTTTAAATTTTGTCTATGTCTATATTTGATGAATGTGTTTATGTCGAATGAATGTATGTTGTGAAAAAGTGTATGTGTATTTTCTTATGAATGATTCCTTATATGCATATGTTGCAATGTTGTTAGTTGGAATCGCTAATAAGGAATTATATTAACTTTTGTAATATTTGTCAACGGATAATTAGAGTAATATCTTGAATGCACACAATAAGAGTAAGTAATATAACCACCGACTTCGGTCAATCAAGCTAGTAAGGTACCAAGTAAGAGGAAATCCACACACAACTACAAAAACCTGGTTCTAGTAGTTACCCATAAGAGATAATTTAGGTGAGACTGCATCTACGTCGTAGGTGTTGCTGAATTAGTGATGCTTTGTCGGGATGATATCTTGGGCTTTGTTGACGTATAAACAAGGGTCTGAACCTGGGTTGAAGAGAGAAACACCAAAATCCCTTCTCGATGCCTTCTTCGTTTCCTCTAGCCTTGTCCTTCCCATTTGCACAAAATTCTAGAAACTTGCCGACAGCTGTAATAGCTTCGACAAGGATTTTTACCCATTGACGATGCAAGTCTGCTTGCGCCCAATTCTAAAGACCCTTCATAAAATGATATAAGTGATCCTCATTGATCATGTCCTCTATCTCTAGCATAACACTAGTATAGGATTTGATGTAAGCTTGAATCTATCTCATGTGCTTAATCCTCATAAGCTCATTACGGGAAACCCATCCTTGGTTTCCGACCAAACTATGTCTTCAAAGCCACCTTCATTTGTTCCCAATTTTTGAATTGTTCTATAACCTTTCTTGTGGCCACATCTTCTTCCCAGTTTCTCCATCATAGATATTTTGTTCTGGTGAGAAACATAGCAATGGATTTTACCTTAGATTCATCAGAACTGTCCTTCATACGCTTTAGGTACTCCTCCACGTCCTAGCAAAGGTTACCAAGCAACTTAACATCTTGTGTCCTGTCAAATGGTTTTAGTTCCTTCATCTGAATCTTGATCGTTGCTTCTACGCTATTCCCATTAGCCAACGCATGTTTCAGTAGTGCTATGATGTCATCTTAGTCCTTTATGTGATGTTGAAGCTTCTCCACAAGCGCTTCAAATTTTTGAACCCGACCCCATGTGTCTTTCTAAACTGTCATATGTAACACGTTTGTCGTGTCGCGACATTCTTCCACAGCTTCATTGAAAGTCTTCCGCATTCTTTCAATTTCGCTAACTGCCTTCTCCACAAGGGCGTAGAGCGCTTTAGGATAATACTCCATGTTACTCTCAAGTGCGTCAATCTAGTGTCTAACCTTGGCATACTTTGGTTTTAGTTTCTCATGAACGAACTCTTCTCCGTCAGAAGGTACCTCCAACTCTGCCTTTGACTCAGAAACCGGCTCTATGGCTTGATTTCCCATCCCAACCTTCACTTCTTCCAAGTGTTGGTTCACAGACCCACAATCCTCTCTCTTCCTTCTTGGGAACGATCTTGAGCTTTCACATATCTCCTGTCACCCAACAAACATTCTGGTTGCGCTTTCTGGCTCCGTCTATCAATTTTTGTCCTTATGACACCCACCTAGGTAGGTTACAAGTCTACCTGCGGTGTCTTCTTGGCCAAGACTCAATTTCTCCTGACTTACTCGTTGCGCCTGAGATGCCCTATCCAAGCACCCCACAAGAGCTTCCAACAAACTCTTCCTTCACTTCGATGGCCAAAAATCCAAGTCATCTGAACTTTAGCGTGACTCTTCCACAATACTAGGAAAACCCTTAGCGAATTGTGCTCCGATAGCTCGACGGATTTGCAATGCTTCTATTCTGTAGTGACCCCACCAGACTTAGCATCCAATTGAACAATTTCTCAAGCGATCCAACCCTTTCCCAGGAGCAGCTCTGATACCATTTGTCACATCCACTTATCCCAACACCCTCTTTTCATCGAGGTTGGCTAAGCGTGTGCAACACTACCACAGGGTTTCACCAAGTGCAAGGCCAACTTGGATACTATCCTATCAAACTACACCTTAACCAACATAAACCACTTCTAACTTGTTCACTTTCTAGTGTTTAAACACCTAGTTAGTTTTAACAATTCCTCGACATCCCACTTAAAACAGTAAAAGCATAGCCATCATAAGAACAACACAATTTAGGTGGGTGATAGCCCCAACCAGGTTTGACACATTTTTATATAAGATAGAATAAATATGGGTACAACAAATATAAACAAGGGATCGCCAACAGACGTCCTCCCACTTGGCATGCACAAATCGCAATGAACGAGGAGTTACAAGACCAAGAAAATCTCCTTGCAAGCTCTCTCAAACTATTGTAGCCACCCAACTGATTCTACCACAACTTCCTACTGACTGCTACAAAAACCCTCATTCTGCATGTTGCCAAAATGTCTCCCAAGCCAAGCTCTTCGAGAACACAGGCTTGCCCAACCTACAACTCACACAGACCATTTGTTGTGTTAGAAAATTTCCTTGAGTGAACTGTGTTTTGGTTTCCTAAATCTCGGTAGCCCCATCAAAGATATCCACAACTTCCATGCCTTGTCTTTTTTTTCCTTCGCGCTTATATAGCGCACCATGTGGGCAGGCATGACCCAAGAATGGTCACTCCCTTGCTTAGCGCCCATACCAAAGATCCCATTTGTTAGCGTGTTAAGTTGCTAACCAAGTGTCGTACCCAGTCGACGCCCCACAAGAGCACTCGTCGTGCCAAAGGTCCTGTCGAACGGTCTGTCTCACCAATGTCATGTCCACTTGCCTTGTCGTCTTCGTCGTCCAATCGTTCGTCGTGGGTGTTTGGTGTCGCTTTCGTGGAGCATGTGGGCGCTTGGTCCAAGATCGCCCCAACTCCCAACGTTTAGTGCACCCTATTGTCCACTTGGGCGCGTAGAGCTCCTAGAACCCCATCCCACGCCGCTTGTCGATTTGCCACACTCCCACTTTGCTTGGCTTACCATGCCCTGAATTTGTCTAAGTGTGGGATTCAATGTGGGTGTGTACCCATGAATGGTCTGCATGCTCCACTTGTCTCAACTTTAGCATTCCATTGTTTGGGCAAGGAACCCCCTTCGCCAAGCCATTATGTCCTCCAACCAAAGAATCTTGCCATGTCGAGCACCCAAACAAGCCTCTTGGGTAGGCGATGTGGCTAGTTGCGCTTGGCCCAAGGTCATTACAATAACCCCTAGCCTTTAGGGGACCCCTTCAAGATACAAGTTGTAGACTCGTAGCTCCTCTTTGACTGTTATGAAGGGATCACCTTTTTTTTATGTTTTTATTAAAACTATGGGTTAAAGCTTGTATCCATAAACATTCGGTTCTAGCTTTCAATATAATTTGAATTTATAAAAAAAAAAATTGAAAATATTAAAAAATTCAGAAGAGGGTTTTATAATAGTACTAGTTATTCCAAAACACAATAAAATAGGCAGACCTAAGTCATCATGACGGAAATTTTCAGCATGCATATCACAGGATGGCGAAAATGAAGAATTTTGTCAAAGGGAAGTCACATGCCGATTGGATTTGGAATGTTGTTGTTGAAATGAAAATTGGCCTTTAGTCTCTTACGCAGCCTAATCTTCTTGTTGATATATGTTGGTGGATTGTTGATGATTTCAACTTGTGGATGGAGAGGATTTGTACATAAGAGAAAGTGTTTTGACTTGAAGACAAATAAACTTAGGTGGGATGTTAATAAATTTAGGTGGATGTCAATATCTGACTTATACTGAATCACACACCAATCTTTCATATTTATTTATCTATTATTCAACCATTTCTTCTCTCTCGATATAAGTTTCATGGAATCCTTGATTAACATGAATAATTATATCCTTAACATTTATCCCATGCAACAAAAATGAGATTATTGATTAATGTATTGTGGATAGTCCTTTCAAGTGGCACAAATTAAATTTTATTTAGATATTATCTGGGATTTTGGACTTGCTTGAGCAGATCAACAAGATTAACCCAAGTGTAACAAAAGTACAGACACGATTCATTTCATAGTCATCATATCTTGTTATGCTTAAATGCATCTTGATTAAGATTTAAATAAGGTTCAGTTAAGCGGGTATCAGTTAAGTGAATATCTGGCAGCAGTCCCATCTTCTAGATAATATGAAACACTATAGAGATAGGAAGCTCACTCCTATGTTCGCCACCATAAAACACAAGTTGCACAATAACTGGAACCATAGGGCATTCGACAAACTAGGCGCAACCCTGGTAAGAGTGATAAGGAATGACCTGTGGAGAGTAGCAGACACCAGCACAACTCTCAAAGTTGTCAACCAAGAGCGTAAGGCACAGGCGAATCATGTCGTCTCTCAAAACTTAGTTTCCCCACACAAACTGACTATGTCTCATCATTTTATCTCTGCCTCTCCTATATTAATGTCTTGGTTCTCACACTCTCCATATTTGACATTACATCCTAATGATGGCTCCTGTTATGGATTCGAAACGTCAACCTAGTCAACTAGCAACTGTGGTTTCTCCAACATCTCGCGAAACAAACCACCACATAAATCTGGCAACAGAAATTACAACCTTGCATGGAAGGGATATCTGGCAGTAGTTCCGTCTTCTGGAGAAATTGAGGATTAAGATTAAACTTAGGGCAGGAGATCTGTTATTTCTGAAACACTCTAGAGACAGGAAGCTCATTCTCGCATTCGCCACCATAAAACACAAGATGCACAACAACTGGAACCATAGGGCATTTGACAGACTAAGTGCAACCCTGGTAAGAAGTGAGATTAGGAGAACTCATGCAGAGCTGGACCGCCTATCCCGAGAGGCACTCACGCTCCACCTCAAACTAGCTGACGTGATAAGGAATGACCTGTGGAGAGTAGCAGACACCAGCGCAACTCTCAAAGCTGTCAACCAGGAGCGCAAGGCATAGGTGAATCATGTCGCCTCTTAAAACTTAGTTTCCCCACACAAGCCGACTCTGTCTCATTGTTTTATCTTCACCTCTCCTATATTAATGTCTTGGTTCTCACACTCTGCATATTTGACATTGTGTCCTGATGATGACTCCTGTTATGGATTCGAAACATCGACCTAGTCAACTGGAAACTATGGTTTCTCCGACATCTTGTGAAACAAACCACCACAAAAATCTGGCAACAGATATCAGTTTTTGTTTTTTGTTTTTTTCATATCATTTTTTGTTTTTTTATTAAATAGTATTTGTTGTATGTTTATATGAATTATTTTAATGTCTATGTTATACCACGAATGGATAAATATAATCATATGGTAATTAGTTTAATGTTTAACATTTTTATTTTTTATTTTTTTCATATGAGTTTTTTGTTTTTTATTAAATAGTATTTGTTGTATGTTTATATTGATTATTTTAATGTCTATGTTATATTATAAATGGATAACTATAATCATCTGGTAATTAGTTTAATGTTTAGCATTTATTTAAGAACTATCCATCTTCATAAGTAATTAAGTTATTTATCAATATATATTATATAAAATTACTTTTTAAATGCCTATATACTTTTAAATAAACTCAAAATCCACATAATACAAAACAATTATAGAGAATTCTAAATATACCTTCGTGAAATCTAAATGATCATTTGGATTTGAAGTAAGAATGTTGTTGGATATTTTTCAATCCTTTCACAATATATCAATATATTATTAATTATAATATGGTTAGATTTGTTATCGTATAGCTTACATAGAACTTCAATTCTAAGCTTATACAAAGTTAGAAAATTTTAATTTACGCTCGTTATTGAAAATGGTAACATATAAAGAAAAGAAGAATACTATAGTGTGTAAGAAGTATTTTAGTATAATGTAAGAAGTATTTTAGTAATGTTATATACATATTAAAAATGTATTTTTCTTGATTGATGTTGACAAAAAATCATCACTATTAAAAATTAAAAATTAGATAGATCAATCATTTTCAAAAACTAACCCATGTTGTTTTCTAGGGTTTGGTTGCAATTGATCTTCTTTAAAATTTAGACATAGTCAATAGTAATTCCATCCGAAATATT
Organism: Pseudotsuga menziesii; assembly: GCA_001517045.1. Classification (NCBI taxonomy): domain Eukaryota; kingdom Viridiplantae; phylum Streptophyta; class Pinopsida; order Pinales; family Pinaceae; genus Pseudotsuga; species Pseudotsuga menziesii. Next base: position 309,695 of record LPNX010327747.1, on the reverse strand, counting down.
ATGTTGACAGACCATAGACCAAGATTGGTGCGATAAATACCATATATCTTGAAAAACGAATCTACACAAATGAAAGTAGTGGGACATGGCAATTGATTAACTTTGAAAGAATGTGATTTTTCATTCTATTCTCACGTTGCTATAGTTGCATTAACAATAGGAGATCTTACCTTTCAAGTCGCTATAGTTACATACCTCTCCACAACCTAAGAATATGAGATCTTACCTTTCAAGTATGATAGATGTGGTAATATGGTGACGGATGCAATGGGTGGGTGTGGGTGTTTGTTGATCTGGATCTTCCAAGTTTGTTCTTCAAGTTGTTGCTTAAAACATGGTATATGTGCGTGTGTTTGAGTTGAAAGTTCAGTTTTTTATTTGTGTTAATAACATCTGAAGAATGTATTTGGAAAAATATATATATGATTGGGTATGATTGATATATTGTCAAGTATATGACAGTAAATATGTTTTGTAGTCCTCTTCGAGGGATCTTAGACCAAGCAGCTGTTTTGAGTCATTTAATTACCTAAACCAAGCGGCTAGGGTTCCTTCCCTAGCCACCCTCCCCCACCCTGAGAGGTCTCTGTTTAGGCTCACTATGAGTGTTTTTCCTGAGGAGAGGCAAAGGAACATTGTGTGGTGACATGTTATATAGAGCCTCCAATGGCTCAACAACGACGACGACATCATCTTTTGTGATGGGTAGCAGTCTATGGCATGGCAACAACACAATAAGGTTTCAATGGAGTGGTTGGAGGCATTCACCTTTAGCGGTTCCTCCTTGTAGATGGTGGCCATGTGTTGGTGACGGTCGGTGCTCCAAAGCAAATGGCGGCTCTCCGAGTCGGTGCTCGATTCCACTAGACAATAGTACTAACCTATTCTCAATGTGTGTGGTGAATCCTTCAATATTGTTCAGTTGACCAATGTTTTGAAGGTTGTCTTCTCTTTATTAGAATTATTGTGCCATTATATCTTTAGGAAATGAGTGCAATTAGATTGAATTATTATGCAGTGTAAAGGAATGGATAATACACACTGAACAAAACAAATCTCACAAGAAACAGACAAGTATTGCTCAGTATAATTACAGAATAAACTTCATTAATTCCAACAGTATACACCGGTGTTACAAATAATGGAATTCGAATCGTGTGGATAGGATTCAAATCCACCAACTCAATCTGACTGCATGGCTAACTAGAAGTGTCTAAATCACTATTAGAGCTAACTAGCTAAGCTCTAGTCTTCTAATTCAGTCTCTCAATCAGTTGTAATCAGTTAAACTAGTGGTAGGTGAGAATAGGTGTCTATCCACATGTAGCCATGCAAAGACTGGCACTAACTGAACTGGAGGGAATCTAACTGAATGTAACTGAAGCATAACTAAGCTTGACTAGTCACCAACCGCCAACAACTGAAGGAGGTTGGTGTCGGCACTCCCAGTGGCTCCTAAATTGTAGGGATTGGTCTAGGAGGCACATAAACTGATGCATGAATATGCAATCAGTTGCAGTTAGACTCTATCTATGTTCCCCACACTCTAGTGACTGGTAGATGTGGCCCCATTAGGCCAAGTGGACCCAATGGTACTAGTGGACCCAATAATGATTAAATGACTCCTAAGTTAGGCAAATATAATCTAATAGACCGGTTTGGACAAGGGAGGATATAAATCCTAATACCCCCCCCCCCCATAATCCTAACTTGGACAACTGCGGACAGCAAGGCCAAAAGTCACCCATATACAAATCTAAAAGAATTAAAAAAAGATGCTTAATAAACCGAGGAAATATGAAAAACCTCATGGGAACCCCCCCCCTCAAAATAAGTAGGAACAGGAAAATACAACCTATCTTTAGAAGAAAAGAATCTTCCTCTTTAGAAAATAACTTGTCAAAACTCTGCTGCAATTTGCAGCACTATACAATAGTATGGTTCTTCTGTGCAGCAACATCCTGAAGTTGTGCATGTGAACCTCTCAATGTCCTTCTAAACCAATGGATGTGTGTGTTTTGTCTGTATGGAAGGCGTAGGGAATGACCAATTTTCTTCTTATGTGGTCCAAGTGGTTGATCATTCGCTATCATCATGTAGCACTTTCCTGGAACCTTGTTGCACCACTCTCTAGAGAGTGAATTTGTGTGAGAGAGAGAGAATATGCTCATTCTGATACTAGTACCTTGTTCAACTTATGTCTTTTGGATTCCCAACACCATCCCCAGCTGAAGCAATGAGATTTTGAGCCCATCTAGTCTCGGGCCTTTGGTTTGAAATGGTCGCTGGATCTAGATCTAGAATCTCATGAGGTTCAGCCTCAATACCAAGATCATGCTAATCTTGATCCTCTTCATCTGAATCTGAAACATGTAACAAATCATCATCCTCAAAAGGTAGTGAAAAAGTGGTTATACCTTCTTGTGCTTTGGATGGTGGTGGATCACACAACTGGTATTCTTCAAACTGAACACTCCGCTCAATGAAGCATTTCCTAGTTGCAACCTCCATCAACTTGTATGCTTTTGCATCTTCTGCATATCCCAACAGAATGCACTCGCTACTTTGGGCTTGGAAGGCCTTCCTCTTATCAATGGGTATTATGGCCCAAGCTTTGGAACCAAAAACTCTCAAATGAGAGACATTGGGCTTATGCCCATGCAGTGCTTCGAATGGAGTGGCCCCAACCATTGATTTATGAGGCACTCTATTATGCAAATATGAAGCACAATTTACAGTTTTTCCCAAAGAGAAGGAGGAATATTCTTGGCATGGAGAAGACATGTTTCCATCTCCTTCAGTGATCTGTTCTTCACCATTTTGTTGTGGTGTGTATGGAACTGAGTGTTCCATTCGAATCCCCTCTGATTCACAATAATGCTGGAAGTCTCTTTTAATGTACTCTCCTCCTTTATCAGATCCTATGGACTTGATCTTTTTCCTGAAACTATTCTCAACCATAGCTTTAAAAAGTTTTAAAATCTCAAAAACTTTTGATTTTTGTTTCATGAATTATATCCAGCATAACCTAGAACAATCATCAATAAAGGTGAGGAAATACCTGCAACATGGTCCTGCCACATCACTATGTATCAAATCAAGTATAGAGGCATCTCTATGTGCCTTCCCAACTTCATACCTCTTCTCTAGATGCTTACCTACCAAGCAACCAGAACATACTCCATCGAAAGTTTGGATGAGAGGCAAACCTTCAACCATTTTATCATTGTGGAGTTGCTGGAGATATTTGAAATTGAGATGCCCAAATCTCTCAAGCCATATCTTACTGGTGTTGTTAGCATGAGTCAATAAAGTTGTAGGAGGTGAGACAAAAAAAAATGTGAGAACTCATAAGCCTTAGTGGCATGATTACCAATACCTTTTGCTATGAGCCTTCCAGTAGCTTTTTATGTGATATCAACTCAGTCTAAGTCAAATGTAACTCTCTTGGGAGAGCTTGTATGGGTCATCTGATAAATAGACAACAAAATAGCTGCAAGGGAGGGCACATAGAGAACATTTTTGAACTCACCATGTTGGATTTTAACTGAACCTCTTCTTGCTATTGAAATTTGGGAATCATCTCCCATGTGAATACTTGGTCCCTTTAATAAGGGTAGAGAAAGATTCCTTGGAGGAAACCATGTGGTTGGATGTTCCACAATCAATCAAATAGGTTGTCGACTGAGTAAGGCCATCCTTCAAGACATGGCATCTCTCATGATCCTCTGTCTGTGGTCCAACATCAGACTTCTTTGCTCCATGTGGAAGAGCAATGATGTTCTATTCAAGGAGAGCGGACAGTTGGTCGATATGCTTTTTCATACAATGGTTTTCAGGATGAAAACCCCTCATACAATAAGGACACTTTGTCTTTTCAAGCTTTTTCTTCTTCTTGGAGTCTGAGGCTCATTCGAAAGACTTCTGAATCTCTTTAGGCTTTGAATTAGATGCTCTAGGCTCCTTCCCCTTATGCCTCTCTTTAGCTTGCACATTGGTAGAGTTTGTCATCAATAGAGCTTGTTTTTTGGAAGTTTGGAGGACTCCCATCTATACCAACTTTCCTTTCTCCTGTATTAAGGATTCCACAAAGCCATCAAGTGTAGGCATCTTTCAATTGGGAATGGAAGGTAGAGACAAATACAGAATACTCATAACCAAGTTTTTCGAGTACGAAGAGCACAAGCTACTCATCCTTTCTCTATATTCCACACTGCTTACATTGGAGTGCAAGAGACTTGAATTTGGTAAAAAAATGGTGTATGGTCTCGAAACTGTTGGGCTGCAATGATATTAGCTCATTCTCTAGAATGTGTCCCCGAAGCTAATCTTGTTTGCAAAACAAGAATTCGAGCTTCTCCCAAGATTCTATGGGAGTATTAAATCCTTCAAGATGAAAGAGGAGATCTCTTGAGATGTGAGCACAAAGGAAGCCAAAGGCTTCATCCAATTAGTTCAAGAATTTTTTTATCTCAACAAGATGATGAGGTTCAATCTCTCGGCCCATTGTCATCCTATACAGGTCCAGCTTGCGCAAGGAGACCTGCATATCTACCCTCCAATCAACATTGTTGAAGGGTGTCAAGATCTGGGGTAAGAAAGATTGATGCTCCATCAATTCTCCTTCTGATCAGTCAATATCTTCAATCAAGCTACGTAGCACCTGTAAGAAAACACTGCAAAAAGAACCCAATTTGCACTATGTTAGAATCAAGCATTCCCTCTCGACATGTACACTTTTTCACGGTCCATCACGCCCGCATCACCACTATGAATGAATTTAGAGGAAGCAAGGAACTCCTTGCAAGACTTTTGTGGAAATCTAGTTGCTTATGGTGTACAATGGAGAGTAGGCAGACTTGAAGCTTGTCCGAGGAGGCTCTGATACCATATTGAAATTATTATGGCATTATATCTTCAGGAAATTAGTGCAATTAGATTGAGTTATTGTGCAATGTAAAGGAATGAATAATACATACTGAACAAAACAAATCTCATAGGAAACATACAAGTATTGCTCAGTATAATTACAGTATAAACTTCATTAATCCCAGCAGTATACAACATTGTTACAAATAATGGAATTTGAATCCACCAACTCAATCTGACTGCATGGCTTACTAGAAGTGTCTAAATCACGATCGGAGCTAACTAGCTAAGCTCCAATTGTCTAATTCAGTCTCTCAATCAGTTATAATCAGTTAAACTAGTCTAACTGATGTGGTAGGTGAGAAGTAGGTGAGCATAGGCGCCTATCCACATGCAGTCATGCAAGATTGGCGCTAACTGAACTGAAGGACATCTAACTGAATGTAATTGAAGGACATTTAACTGAATGTAACTGAAGCATAACTAAGGTTGACTAGTCACCAACTGTTAAAAACTGAAGGAGGTTGGTGCCGACACTCCTAGTGGTTCCTAAATTGTAGGGATTGGTCTAGAAGACCCATAAACTGATGCATGAATGTGCAATCAGTTGTAGTTAGCCTCTATCTGTGTTCCCTGCACTCTAGTGACTAGTACATGTGGCCCCATTAGGCCAAGTGGACCCAATAATAATTAAATGACTCCTAAGTTAGGCAAATATAATCTAATAGACATGTTTGGACAAGGGAGGATTATAAATCCTAACACTCTTGTAGAGGTGGAGTTGGTTGTTTGTGGCCCTCCTATGCAGCATTTTAAAGACCCTGGTTTAGGGAATGGATACAACTCAACAGAGACCAACAAATGTTGCTAAATGGAATTGTTGCTCGCATAAGGAAAGACAATTGATAGTCAGTTTATCTCTTTTGATATATGGCTTACTTATGGCCTCTCTTTTTTCTTTTTTCTTTTTTCTTTTTTGCTCATTTAGCTAGACTTTAGTTTTTGTGTTTAACACTTATACTAGTTGCCCTATAATAGGGTTGTTTATTGATTCTAACGTCTATCTGTTTTTTTAGCAGAGTCTTTTTTATGCTTTTGCACATGTAAACCTGGAGGATAGTTTATGTAAGGTCGATAGGTCTATAAACAATGTGTTGTGTTTCATTAATAAATTGCGGTCTTTTTTCCTTTATATATATATACATCACCTTCCATCCAATGAAAAATGCAGAAAATAATTTATTATGATTGAGATAATTTATTGTTAAGATATTTATATTTACATTGCAATAATTTTTTTTTATAAATTTCATATCTATAATCTTATTTTTATAAAAGAAAAAATATTAAATTTAGTATCTCCTTTTTATTTATATATAGCTATTTTTATATTAATTATAACTATTTTTAATCAATATTTATATTTATATTTCTATATCATATAATTATTATTATTTGTTATAAATCCTTTATTACTATTATTTATTTATATATATTTCTATAACTTTGATATAAGTATTACCATAACAACATCTCCATATTAGATGATGGTGGAATCTACGTGTTTCATTAATAAATTGCGATCTTTTTTCCCCTTTATATATATATATATTTATAAATACATCACCTTCCATCCAATGAAAAATGGAGAAAATAATTTATTATGATTGAGATAATTTATTGTTAAGATATTTATATTTACATTGCAATAATTTTTTTTTATAAATTTCATATCTATAATCTTATTTTTATAAAAGAAAAAATATTAAATTTAGTATCTCCTTTTTATTTATATATAGCTATTTTTATATTAATTATAATTATTTTTAATAAATATTTCTATTTCTATTTCTATTTCTATATCATATAATTATTATTATTTGTTATAAATCCTTTATTACTATTATTTATTTATATATATTTCTATAACTTTGATATAAGTATTACCATAACAACATCTCCATATTAGATGATGATGGTGGAATCTACCTGATTTATGTTGTGTGCAATTTATAATTAGATTTGGAAAGATATTAAAAAGAAAGTGTATGACTTTTGAAGACAAATAAATTTAGGTGGGATTTTAATAGCCCGTCTAAAGTATTTGTTCCATTCTCTTATCAAATTACACTTTATCAACTCGATGGTCAGATCATTCTCCACCATTAGTATGTGTTCTTTCACTCAACGTCCAGTTGGCAAGTTTGCCATAAATAATATGTGCATAGTTTGTTGAACAAATTGAAGCTCGTAGGCATCTATATTTTCTAATCATATGTTTTGTTTTAAATTTAAAATATTTTACTAATATTATTTAGAAAAATTAGGATATATATATATATGATGGAAACCTATTTACCATGTGTTAATGAATTATATATATACACATATATATCATAAAACTAATGTAGTTAAGAATTATATATATATATATATATACATATATATGATGAAACTAATGTAGTTAAGGATGAATAAATTAAATATATGTAATAAAATTTTACATAATCAATTATGAAATAGGATAATGATGACACCATGGTAACCTTAAGCAACTCGCCCGAAAAACACGTAGCTCAGGTGACTCGATGTTTGCTCGTTTCTTATTTATTTGTCAAGTCGAGGGGGATAATGTCGATCAAATTCGGAAACAAGAGTGATATAGGAGACATGACTATGAGAAAACTACGATTCCCTATTCCCAAACAACCCATATTATCCACACTTAACCAGCATTTGATAGATCATCCGACCCCGAGCAATCTAAGTTATTGGTGGGGGTTTGGTCCGTTAGCTGGTATTTGTCCAACCATTCAAATAGTGTCCAACAAAATTCTTAGTAATCTTGAGATGTTTGGGGGTGTGTCCTTGGATGGGACAATAATACCATGGTGAACCATAAGCACCTAATAACCTTCTTGGTAATCTTGAGGGGCTTCAGTTTGCACCATTAGAAGAGATATCAAATAGTGCACTCTTAAATGCCTCTAAATTACCAGGAAATCCGTCAAGCACTTACACGTTGCCATGATAAACATCATGTATTATAGCAAATTTGGGTGTTAAAATGGACTATTTGAAGAAAATATTTTGAAAAAAAAATGTGTGCACTAAGTTAGAGATGCTATCTAGTGAAGGTTAATCTATATTATGTAATTAATGATAGTTGACAAGTATGTTGGGCTATTTTAGAGTTAAGAGGTGAGGGTTTAAAATATTAATGAAAAAAATTTAGAATCTTGTGCACATACAATAAATGATAGTGGTAAAAATTTTGAAATTATATCATAATTTATTTAGAAAAATTCAAAATAGATTAAATATACTAATACTTTAATATATTTAATAATATATTAAATATATTATTAAAACTGAGCAAATCTAGAAGTGGCATCTCTAGAGAATCCAAAGAAAAAGTGAGCAAATCCATAATCATTTTATAACTTATATAACCTCAGAGTTAAAAGTAATATGCCTTACCCGATTCTCCTGATGGAACTGGACATTCCCCCTGTCGAGAGCATCATTATAACTAGGTACCTGATGTACAAGTACAAGATATTTAACATTGGAAACTAGAGATTCGCTAAAATTGCTTTAAAATCTAGTGAAGACCACCTGCATATTTTCCCCAGAGAGGGTTGAACAAAGAGGGATAATTTGTAGGGTTGAGTTACAAAAGTCTGATTTTCTCAAGTCGACACCAAAAAAATGCTCATTTATAGGGATACTATTAATAGGAATCAACAAGGCATGTGAAACAAAATATATGTACTACTATTGATCTTGTTCATAATAGGTGACATTTTCAGTATTAGAATTCCATCCAAGTTTTAGATAAGCACATAATCCTTTTCAAACATCATTTACTTCATTTTCATAACATCTTATATGTTCACTAGGTGATGGTTTCCTATCTTTCCTAGACTTTATACTCACCTATAGTCATAATCTTTTCCTCTATGATTGGTAATTTCCTCTCCCTTATGGTTGAGTGGGATTCTCCCCCTATTTTTATTATGTATATATGCTCACGGTTGTTTGTTCAAGTGAGCTTTTGCTTCCTCTTCACAATATTGATTTTGGTGAATTTTTAGTTTGGTTTCAAGTTGACCATGGAGAACACAACATTCCTATGTAGAGCATAGTAATATGCTTGAATGGAGTGGTTGCTAAAATCAATGGCATTATAGAATTGATGAAAATATAGCTATCATATTTATGACCATAGAATTTGGGACTCTTACAACTCGCATAATGAGTGTACTCATGTGTTCCATTGAAACAGAAGATTGATTTACAAGTTAGAAGCATATCAACCAAATTCTTTTGATGAGTACTTGTTGTGGCCTATTGATTTAAGGCTTGGAAGCCAAATATCAACATAGGCCCACTCTGCAATATGCAATCTTCTTATTGATTAGCTAGAAGGGTTTTTGTGATTAACATAATTATGTTGGAAACCTTAGTGTATGGGGTCTTCTCCTCTTTCTCCAAAACTAATGGCTTGAAATAAAACTAACAATATAATTTTATTGTTTTTCAATTTGTTTAATTTAAAATGATGAAGTAAACATTTATGCTAGTGGATATTTTTCAATATTTTACTAGCTGAGTGAGAATTTAAACATGTATGATGGTTAAAACCAACATGCCCAAAACAATGTTACACTACCATTTTTATATATTTGAAAACTAACATATCCATTGGTAACACCAAAATCTCGTTTACAATGTGTATAGAATTATTTTGTAATGATATAAAAACGAAAATAAAAATAATTAAAAAAACATTTTCCTTTCTCAACGTAGAATAAAGAGAATGTAATTGATTTACAAAACCTTAAAATCCATATCAACATTAAAATTAGAAATCTCTTTCAAAGCTTAACACATGTTGTAATTGATCGTCTTTAAAATATGGGCATAGCAGATCGTCTTTAAAATATGAAAAATTGAGATCGTGTTTAATGATAATTTTAACAATGACCCCATGTCATCTACAATAATCCAAACCTATATATCTTAATAGGTCCCCTATTAAGACTCTACAAGGGGACATTTAGTGAATGCCATGTTATATTGACTAGTATAAATTTATTTAAAAAGAGATTTATCAAGCATCTAGAGGGACCAAATTTCTGAAGGTATAATTTTTTTTAGAGTGAAAATATGTAATCCAATGTTTATGGTTTTAGTTTATCTAATTTATGTTGTTTTATACGTGTACAATTCTAAATAATTTAAATTTAGTTTAAGCCGACAAAGTTATTTTTAATAAAAAAAAAATTATAAAGTACACGTGTCAACTCTAAGATGAACATGGAAGGAGTTACACATCTCTCCCCTATTGGGTTGTAGAATGCACATCTTCGATGCAATTAGAGGACAGATTTTTCAGGGCACAAATGTTCGTGCATGGTTTTGATTTTTCATATTAAATCGAATTTAGTAAGAAATTATTTATTTTATGCATGGTATTTTTCATTTTATTGGTTATGTAGGGATGAAGCCTCATTTTTGGTGGCCTAGGCATGGGTAGCATGGCTATTTCATCAACAAGGATACAATCGAGTGTGGATTATATGCATCTTTGGGTGCTCGTAGGAAGATGGTCCCCAAAAATGATGCAATAGGAGCGCGTAAGCACTAGAAATTAAAAGTGTAAACATGTTTCCAACAGTGCGCACATGCTTTTGGTCCAGTTATTGTTGAACCTCCATTAAAGAATCTATGTTGGCATAAAAATGCATACATGTTATTAACGTGCACGCATTATTAAAAATGTATGCATGGTTAAAAACACATGCACACTTATAGGAATGCATGTGCGCTTCTAAGAACATGTGCATGCTTTCAAAAATGTACGCGTTATTATTACATAAATGAACACAATCAATATTTTGGCCATAAAGTTTGATCTTGAACTCATATTTTGATGCTCCTTATATCATTGGAAATGTATTTCCAAGACCTGTAACTTTGTAGTTATATGTTTTTCATGATTCAACACCGTTGTTTCCTATTTTCAAAAAAATAAATTTATGACTCTTTTGTCATTTTCCTCTCTCAAGCATAGAGAGAGAGAGAGAGAGAGAGAGAGAGAGAGGAGGAGGAGGAGGAGGAAGAGACATAGAGCACTTGTGATGGATGGAGAGAGGGAGAGGGAGGAATGGAGAGGAAGAGAGAAACATAGATGGATAGAGAGTGGGGGATAAAAGGAGAGAGAGAGGTGAAGGGAAGGATGGTGAGGGAGAGTGGAGGAGGGTGGAATATAGAAAGAAGAAAAGAGAAACATATAAAGAGGGAGGGGAGGGGTGAGGTAGCGAAGAATAAAGGGTGACAAATAGAGTCACGGAGGGAAGGAGAGGGAGGGACTAAAGCTTGGAGAGAGAGGGGGGGGGTTATGGAGTGAGAGAGAGAAAATCGTGGAAAGAGAAGGGGGGATTTATGGAGTGAGAGAGAGAAAATCGTGGAAAGAGAAGGGGGGATTTATGGAGTGAGAGAGAGAAAATCGTGGAGAGAGAGAAAGAGAGACCAAGTTGAGCGTTAGAATGAGATTATGCAAGGAGAGAGGTAGGGTAAAAGGGAGGATGAGGAAGAGAGTAAGCAAGAGAGAGGGTGGAGGGAGAAGAATGAGGGAGGGAAGGAAGAAGGGAAAAATACATAGTGAGGTAGGGAGGGAGTTAGTGGGATGAGAGAGAGAGAGAGATTGGAGGTTAGAGGTTTAGAGAGAGAGAGAGAGATT
>LPNX010327747.1:270568-290771 GCA_001517045.1 Pseudotsuga menziesii | reverse complement strand
ATTAAAATTAAAAATTAATTAATGATCAAATTAAATTGATGAAAAATTAATTATCTTATGTTATTGATTGCTATATATGATTAAAACTAATGTTGTTGCGGACAAATAAAATGAATAAATGTAATGAAATTTCACATAATCAATTGCAAAATATAATAATGATACCATGGCTAACCTTAAGCACCCAAAAACTTCTTAGTAATCTTGGGGTGCTTGGGGGTGCATATTTGGATGAGACAATGATACCATGGTGAACCTTAAGCACCCAATAACCTCTGGCTTAAGAGTCCACCATTGGCTAAGACATCCAATGGAACACCCTCAAATGCCTCTAGATTATCAAGAAGTCTATCAAGTAAAAGTGCCAAAACACATCATGAAAAAGATCATGTGCAACATGTCCATAAATGGGAGACAAAGAAATCCAAAACCAAGGAATACAATCTTCAAATAAATAATGCATTCAGCAATGGACAAAATCAACAACATTGCTTTCACACTTACAACCATAAAAAAGACAAGAACCTTTTATCAAGATATCCTACCAAATTTGTTGCTTGTTAATGAATGCATCATTTGATTATTGCAAGTAAACATTAAGCATATTTCCCCAAAAAGGGCTGATATGTAGGGTTAAGTTTCAATGGTTTTATTTTCTCAAGTAGACACCAAGACATGCTCATTTGTAAGAATAATATATGTGCTCTTGTTCATGAGGCATGTGAAACAAAATATATGTGCTCTTGTTCATAATAGGTGACATTTTCAACATTAGAAATCCATCTAAGTTTTAGATCAGCACATTATCCTTTCCGATCATGGTTTACATCCTCCTCATGACATCTTACATGCATGTGTTCCTTTGAAATAGAAGACTTCAATTCACAAGTTGGAAGCATATCAATAAAATTCTTTTGATGAACTCATTGTAGCCTATTATTTTAAGGATAAGGGTTGGGAATCAAATATCAACATAGGTCTACTATACAATATGCAATCTTGTTTATTAATGGGATAGAAAAGGTTTCGTGATTGACATAATCATGTTGCAAACCTTAGCCTATGGGTTCTTCTACTCTTTCTCCAAAACTTAAGAAACATACACATGTGTTTATGCTCCTGCGTTAAAGAAATGAAATTGGCCATGCCATCCTCTAATGATCTCCTTATACAAAACCATATATTTCTGAAATAACGAATCTACACAAATCAAAGTAGTGGGACATGGCAATTAACAAAAGTTGAGAGATTTTTTTCAAGGCATGATGGTATTTGAAAAGAACATCGACTAATGGGCATTCATCTCTTGCGCAGCCTAATCTTGTTGATATATATTGGTGAATTATTGATAAATTCAACTTATGGATGTACACAACTTTCGTGCATAACAAGAGAAAGAGAAAGTATTTGACTTTAGGTTGAAGCCTAATTCGATGGGATGGGACTAGCTCGTCGTCTTATTCCATTTTCTTTCTTATCCAACCATACTTTGTCAATATGAAAGTCATATCATTTTGTATCTCTTATTTCACTCAACCTCTAATATGAATAATATGTGCATAACTTGCTAAATAAATCAACGGCTTTGTCTGCAAGTATTCTGAATCTGAGGCAGCTATATTACATAATTCTATTCTAAATAAGTATCTTATAAAACAACAATGATATAGAAAGTGAACGTTGATTTTAGATAGCAAGTTAAGTACCATGAGATTATATGTTATCTATACGTTAACTACTAGTCCACCTCAAATTATACGTCATCTATGTATTCATGTATCAGCTATGAGTTATCTATTTTTCAACCATCAATATATATATATATATATATATCGCATTCTTCTAGTTGTTTACCATGAAATGTTGGTTATTCATTCATTAGTTACGAGTTATCCATGCATTAGCTACCACTTATTCATTCGTCGGTTACAAATTTATATTTATATATAACGACGACCATAAAATCAATTTAGAGAGTATACTTATCTCATCCTCGTCCATAAATTAAAAAACATAGATAATATTCAACCCAAAATTCTAAGATATTAACATCTATCGACATAAACATAAATTTCATTGAGATGAAGGCATTGTTTTTCAATTATTGAGATTTACACATTGAGTTGTAATTATTGTGTTTGGAATGTCAATATGATGTACACGAATGAGCTCTAAATCATATTTGGACACCTTCATAGTGACCTTTTCCATAGAAATTATTCATTGGAGTCAAAAGAATGGAATGATGGTATTGAAAAGAACATCGACAAATGGTCATTCATCTCTTTCGTAGCCAATCTTGTTGGTGAATTATTGATAATTTCAACTCATGGATGTACACAACTTCCGTGCATAACAAGAGAAAGTATTTGACTTAAGGTTGAAGCCGAATTAATTCGATGGGATGGTAATAGCTCGTCTTATTCCATTTTCTTATCAAATCACTCTTTGTCAATATGGAAGTCATATCATTTCGTATTTCACTGATGCACGTTTGACATGAATAATATGTCCATAGCTTTGTCTGAAAGCATTCTGAATGTGAGGAAGTTGTATTACATAATTATATTTTAATTAAGTAGCTCATAAAATAGTAGCGATATAGAAAGTATTGATTAGTACAACTACTTAATTTGTGGTTGGTGAATGTTGATGATACATATCAAGTTAAGTACCACGAAATTATACGTTATCGATGCATCAACTACCAGTGCACCCCAAATTATACGTTATCCTTGCATCAGTTACAAGTTATCCATTTTTCAACCATTGGTTATTATTTATATTCTTTTTTTCTCTCGCATTCTTCTAGTTATATGCCATGAACTATTGGTTATTCATTCATCAGCTACGAGTTATACATGCATCAGCTACCAGTTATCCATTCATCAACTACAAATTATTTTTTGTATTCTTTTTTTTTATAATTTTATTTTGAATTTCGAACGGCTGCCATAAAATCAATCTAGACAGTGCACTTGTCTCATCCTTGTCCATAAGTGAAAAGGTATAGATGGTTTTCCACCCCAAAATGCTAAAATATTGACGCCTATCTTTGTAAAAATAAATTTCATTGAGATGAAGGCACTATTCTCCAATTATTGAGGTTTGCACATTGAGTTGTAATTATTGTGTTTGGAATGTCAATATGATGTACACAGATGAACTCCAAACCACTTCTCCAAATCACAATGGGACATCTTCAAAGTGACATTTCCATAGAAATTATTCATTGGAGTCAAAGTTTTTGTTTTTAAATTCATATATATATAATGGGGTTGGTTCTGACTGGGTTAGTGTAGCTANTATATATATATATATATATATATATATATATATATAATGGGGTTGGTTTTGACTGGGTTAGTGTCGCTAAGGTCGATGTTATATGTGAGTGGCTATTAACAAAATTCTACCTAATGGTTCAAGGTTTGAGAGTCATATATCACAATAGGTCCTTGATGAAAAATGTAGTCTTCTCATTGGTTATGGATAGAAGGTTTTGTGGTTGGCATAATCATGTTGGAAACCCTATCTTATGGGATCTTCCCCTTATTATTAAGAATCTAAATTGTTTCTACAATATGTGAAATGATAAGCAAAGGAACACACTTCATGCATCTCATTTACTTCATAAATTATTTAAATACATCAACGAGGAATTCTCTAGAAAGACCTGGCTACCAACTATATGTCAATATGCAATGCACTAATTTTGACTATGTCAATCTTAGGACTCACAAACAACTAACAAAATTAATTACCATCCTTCAACACTCCCCCGTAATTATGACCACTAAACAAATGATCAAATCATTGCTAAAACATATTGCCTTTAAAGTTGACATAAAAAATAGGAAATGTGAATGGATGTTGGTCTATGTCTCAGCTAGGCTTACAACTTAATTTTTCACTTAATTTTTGACTATATATGCTTATGTAGCTTCTTTATGTACTTTCTTCTCCAAAATCTTATGCTTTCAATGCTTTCCTTCTTCTTTGTGCTCCAAAATTTGAACATTGGATATCTCTTCTTCTTAATGCTACTTGGATTCAACCATTTCTTCTTCTTCTTCTTGAATCTAGGAAGTGAAAAATTGCACCAATCATTTTCAATTCCATATTATGCTTGTAAAACTAGTGATCTACAACAAATTTAATGTTTCCTTCAACATCTACATTAGCAGTTTCCCTATCTTTTTCCTTCACATATGTGTTATCATTTAAACATTGAATTCCCTTCATACCAAGGGTTGCAATATCAATCTTCAAATGATGTAATGTGGGCATACTTGAAACCCACTTGTTGTTTGCATCATGTGACATACTTTCAACCTCATCACAACTTAACAATGGTTGATGAAACCAGATCTCTTCAAGACTCCACCTCATAAATATATTATCAATAGGATCTTTGTGCAGAGAGTCGCTCTACAGCCCTTATGAGGGAGATCTTGTAACGTTTGTCGGTATTATGTTTGTTACTAAAATAATAATAATAAGTAAATAATAATGTCAGCCACAAAAACAACCTAATATGGGGTAGATGTTGTAATGTTCCTACCTAACAAAACAATAAAAAATAAAAAATTTAATTATCCACAAAAAAAATGTCGGTAAAAAAAACAACACAATATGGGGGAGATGCTGAAATGTTCCAACCTAACAAAATAATAAAAAATAAAAAATTGAATTATCTACAAAAACAATATTGGCCTTGCACATGGTTTTAAAACCATGTGCAAGGCCTCCTAAACAACCTATGGTTTTATTGTACATGGTTTAGGAGGGCCTTGCAAATGGTTTTAAAACCATGTGCAAGGTATCCTAAACAACTCATGATTTTATTGTACATGGTTTAGGAGGGCCTTGCAAATGATTTTAAGACCATGTGCAAGGCCTCCTAAACAACCCATGGTTTTAGGAGGGCCTTGCACATGGTTTTAAAATCATGTATGGGGGAGATGTTGTAATGTACATTCCTAACAAAATAAAAAATAATAAAACATATTATATGTCGGTCATAAATAATATTAAATATTAATAATAAAAATATTATATGCCGACCTTAAATAAAAATATGCGTCTTTTGGTTTGAATCAAATCAATGGCTATATATAGGACACACCAAAGCTGATAGCGCCTTGAGTGCAATACTTAAGAAGAGGTTTGCACCTCAAGAGATTTGATCCCTCTCGGCGCTTGATAGAGCCTAGGATTTGGGTCTATGCTAGTTAAGATTACAATATGTCTTCATATCATCTTCCTCTATTCCTATTCCATTTTTAATAGCATTCATGGTTTCCTCCATCTCTTCTCCAACTTTTCTTCTCGCAGCATCTTCAACTTGGCATCTTCAACTTGGTTTCATTATCATCTTTTATGCCTACAAAATCAAATAAACCATTAGTAAAATCATCTATGTTCCATGGCACATATTCCTTAAATCTTTCATTGGCCATTACTTATAATGTTTCATCTTATTTTCCTTCTTCATTTGTTTCTTTTGTAACTTCAACTATATTTTCCTCTGCTTCAACATTAACTTCATTACCATCTTCATCTTAATCATCCACCTACACAGTGGGATTTACTTCATGTTCTTCTAGATTCACTTCATCAAGTCATACTGCTTCATTTGCATTTTCTTTATCAATAATAGATATCATTGGATTCATCAAAGCACAGGTTTGTTCATTGGCATCTTCACCATCACAAGCTACTACATTGGCATCTTCAACTACAAATTATATATCATTGTCTTCATCATCCACCTGTCACAGTGGGATTCATTGGTTGCTTCATCTTCATCATTATGACTATCATCCACTTATGACTCAACATATTAAGGATTCACCAATAATTACATGTTTTTGCTCGTTGCATACACATATTGAGGCTTTTCCCAGTGTGGTAGCATTCTGCAAGATGTTGCTCCCCATTTCATTGTGATTTGTTTTTAGACCAGCCTAGTTCCAAATTGTAGGCTCTATCAAGCGCAGAGAGGAATCAAATCTCTAGAGGTGCAGACCTATTCTTAGGTATTGCACTCAAGGAGCTATCAACTTTGGTGTGTCCTATATATAGCCATTGATTTGATTCAAACCAAAAGACACGTGTTTTTATTTAAGGTTGACATATAATATTTTTATTATTAATATTTAATATTATTTATGGCCGACATATAATATTTTTTATTATTTTTTATTTTGTTAGGAACGAACATTACAATATCTCCCATACATGGTTTTAAAACTATGTACGAGGCCCTCCTAAAACCATGGGTTGTTTAGGAGGCCTTGCACATGGTTTTAAGTCCTTTTGCAAGGCACTCCTAAACCATGTACAATAAAACCATGGGTTGTTTAAGAAGCCTCGCACATTTTATTTTTTATTGTTTTGTTAGGTAGGAACATTACAACATCTCCCCCATATTTGTGTTTTTTTTTACCCACTTTTTTTTGCAGATAATTACATTTTTAATTTTTTATTGTTTTGTTAGGTAGGAACATTACAACATCCCCCCATATTAGGTTGTTTTTCTAGCTGACATTTATTTTGGCCGATAATTAATTTTTTTTATTTTTTAATATTTGGTTAGTAACAAACGTTACAAAATAATATCCATAAACGTTACAAGATCTCCCTCATACTGGGATGTAGTGTGCCTCTCGACACAAATACACCAAGCTTCCTTAGATCTTGTTTCTTCTTCAATTCTAGATAAAATGCTCTCATCGAACCCTTGTCGAACGAGAGACAATGCTATTGTATCATCATTCTTATTTTGATCTTGAGGTGTGACCTCGTAGGCAGGTTTTGAAAACCCATTCAACACAATATCCAATGGGTCTTATGCATGTAATCTAGTTCTCATTTTATTAACCCATGTATCATTATTTTTACTTGTTAAAATGGGTAGTGGAAAATAAAATATGTTCTTCTTTATCTCATGTGTCACCTCAACTACAATCTTCGTTAAATATGTCTTTGAGAAGTATCCCATGAGTCGTTGCTTATTTTCCACTAAAAATTCTACTTCTACTCTTATGTTCTCTCTCTTGAGTTGTTTGAGTCTTCTTTTTTTATTCATGACAGCTTGTCTTGGCAGCTCATCCATCTTCTTCTATGGAATACTTTGGCCTTTAGCTTCCTTCTCTTCTCTCTTTCTCGGTCCTTCATCCTTCCTTCCTTATCTCCCCCTTAAAAAAATATGGGTTCCATATGTGTGTCCCCTTTGTTAGCACTCAGAATTTATCCCCGGTTGTGAAAGGATTAATCCCAAGGTAACCACAAAACCAATATTTAGGAATAAATCTAGCTTCTTTCTTTCCAGAGAGGGATCTCTCAATAGTTTAACTCACATGCGAGAGATATTTGTAAAGAAATAAAGTTGAATAATGAATGTGGATGAAACTAGTGCTCATTGGGCATGGAGTCATATATGATAATAAATCATAACAATGTTGTTGCAAAGGAATTTAAACAAAGGTAGGGTAGTTACTCATTCACAGTCAAAAAGATGATTGTCTGGTGAAAAAGAGGAATAAGAAACAATCCATTAACATGGGAATCTAACAAGGATGAATCCAATGCTAACTTTAGTGGAAACGATTTGTGAATACTTGAAAGTAAACAGATCAGAGCATATATTTATGAATTCTAATCCAATGTAAACTCATTCAAGCATGAAATGAAAACACAATGGCAAGATAAATAGGAAATGATTCACATAAATAAGGGAAAGTACAGAGTGCAAATTGGATAACACAAGAATCTCTGTAAAACACCTCCTTGGCTCTAAAATTTTATTAACCTTGAAACTCTCTTACAAAAAACAATTCTTTCTCACAGGTTCCAACCCTCAATTCCTTAAAAAAAAATTCTTAAATACAAAAATTCTCCTTGAGCTAACAACTACTTCTATGCTAAAATTATGCAAAATAACTGCCTTTTTAGATTTGTCATTTTCATTCCTAACTAGCTAACTGCTTGGAAATTTATTACAACTTTCAAAATAAATAAATATTCAACATTCTGTGAGCTCCTTTTATTGATGTAAATTGTATTTCATCCTTCCATATTTATGCACTGTCTTCCATTGATCAACACTTGGAAGCTCTAATTTGTCCATTTCTTTAGCCAATACCTACAACTCTACATGCTCCATGTATGATATTTCTGGTATCTTAGCACAAATAGCTCTGAAAGTGTCAAGTATCTCAAAGGCTATTGATAATTTTTCAATTACAGTTTTCCCTAACAAATACGTCTGATGCATATATTCAAACTTTTTATGACCAAATCTGCTTCTAACCAGTTGTTCATGATATTCAACCTGAGAAAGAAGTTTACCATTTTCCTCCCAAAAAAGGCAAACCCTTTTGAAACACTGGTGTAAATAAATCTATAAACATCTTAACCTTGCTGCATGATATCAATCTTGACTTGTACAATATCCAGATGTTGATGTTTCCCAACTACTTTCTTGAAATTTTTTCCTTTATACCCATTGTTCTTAAATTGTCTTCTGATAACCCATTTAAAAAAAAAACTATATTATTGGTTGTATCTATGGGTTTCTTATTCAAAGTTTCCCTTAATGTTGTACAGCTCTGCTTTGTAGCATATATGACTGTCTCTTTATCCATAATATAATTCAAGTAAGGCCTAAGTTTTATAGCCTCAATAATCATGTCCCATATCAAATTCCTGGCTCCCTGCAGTGGTAATTGCCCAATCAGTTGTTTTGTCAATTGATTACTTTTGTCCAGGATGTCTTTCCATTTATTTTCCAACACTTTCCTTTCTTCCTCCTTCTTCAAAGCTACATTTTCCAGGTTTTTGGTTTAGTTCCTAAGACCAACAATTTCCAGTTCTTTCAAACTCACTTGGGACATGACTTGTACAATTGATTCTCCATTTGTCTGTGCAGCAGGTTGAACTACTCGTACCTCAGGATCCCTGTTTTTCTCTTCAATCTCTTTATTTTTATCATCAATTTCTTTCTCTAATACAGGCTATTTTTCTTTTAAAACTTTTACATCTTCCACCAACAAAGACTTCTCATTTTCCCACACCTTTCTCTCATCAGCAAGCTTCAAAGTTTGGATTTACAGTTACTTAACTCATCAGTCGGTAACTCTTTTTCTCTTTCTAACTCGGTCAACTCTGATGCTTGAATGAGATGTGTAGCAGGGATTTTCAGTTTCTTCTTCAGTAATTAAATGGTGTTTTCTTTTTTTGCAATAATTTTTTTTGTAAGTTCTCCCTTATTGGCCTCACTGTCCATTGCTAACAAGTCCCCTTGGAGCTTCTTAATTTGTTGTTGGAGGGCCTTATTTTCCACCTTTTCCTGCCTTAGTTGATTTCCTATCTTTGTTTTGGTGGATTGCAACCTGGACACCTTTAGTGTAGCCTTTGGTAAATCACCATAAATCACCTCTCCAGACTATTTATGCAAATGGATCATATTTGGGATTGGAATATCATCTAAATTCAACCTCATCTATGTCGCCCTGTTTTTAGTGGCCACTGTTAAGATTAATTTTTTTTTGCATGATGCTTAACAATCACTAAAGACACACTCTTATTTGACATTTTTCTGACATTTGTATATAATTTCAAAGATTCATCCATTGTTATTTCTTTATTATCTTTGTATTTATATAATAGTTCGGCCCTGGATTTGAATTTGCTAGTTGATCCTTCAGGAGTCTCTGAGAATTCATACTCTAGTTTTACCTCAAAGGCTAGTCCTTTGACCTTCATTTGATTTTATGCCTTTATTTTTAACCACTTCCACCAGCTTCCCTTCAGCTTCAGTCTTTTGTTTCTTTGTTGTTTATGAGCTTCCTTCTTTCTTTGTTTCCATTGCATCTGAGAAAATTATTTTTCCAATCATCTCTGAATGACTTGCAATGGGAGTGATTACTTATGTTGTTGAATCATATCCAATGGATCTTGTTGTGTGCTACTTGCATCCTGTAGTGGAGATGCAGGATCTTGTTGCATATCCTCTTCATTCTGCATTAGTAAGGGATAATCTGACTAGTTTGATTTCTCAGCTAAACTTTAACTTCTTGATGTTCAAAATGCGTGTTCTTGTTTACCTGTCTTCTTATTGAAATGATGTCATGAGGAACATATTTTAATGCAAAGGCTATTTTACAGTCCATTTCTTTAAGCAAACTTTCTATTACAGGAACTGCATCCTTGCTCTTTATGATGAAGGGTCCAATTACCCAAGGGAAATTTATATCTGAAGCCTTTCTAAAATTAATAAAGTGTTCATTTTCAACTATTATCTTATGTCTCACCAGATCCAAGGAAAAAATACTAGGAGTGAGGAAGGTTGGAAGGATGTATGGCTCATGAGAAAAGCCATATACTATGATAATTGTATGCTCCTCCAATAAAAACCAAACCCCTATCTTTCTATCTAATGCAAACTTTAAGGATTCCTTCATAATTAGCAATACCCTAGGTAATTTATCCTGAAAAAATACCTTGTAAACCTCTGCTATTGAGAAATCCATATACTTAAAGAAATTACTATTGATTTCATCTATCATGACCATCTCTAGAAACTATAAATTCTCCTCGTTGAAGAACATGAAAATTCTGATTAAATAAGATTGAAACCTGAAATGTTTTGTGTTGTGGAAATTCACTAGATAAGAGTGAATACTCTCATCGAATAATTCATCAAATTTAAGCTAAAATAACTGGGAATACTGTGACTCGGACTGACTTGTGCTAACTCTAAATAATAAACTCATTAGCAGCTCTTTGACATACCTATTAGTATCAATCCCTAAAAATTGACTCATTAATTAAATAACCAGCTTAGTTTCCTCATTGAATAGGTTAACATATAAAAGATAAGACAGGTTCTAAAGAGACACATCTGACCTGAAGCAAGTGGTGAAAAAGGCTTGATAATGCTCAAGGGTTGCTTCGCGAAAGGATTGGATTAAGTTTTCTTCATTAAAATCTTCTCGGTTTAGGGTAAATGTAGAAGGGGATGTAACAGAATCTCGGACGACCAAAGCATTAATAGGACAGAGAATTTTAGACTAGTTCGAATCCATGACCACTCTTTCAGAGGAGGAATAGTTTGACGCACACCAGTCAACAAAATCTTGAAAATTGAGGGTTTGTTCTGGACAGAAGAAAAAGAAAAAGAAAAAAAAGTAAAAATGAGACCTAAAGACACCATGTAAATCTGTACCCTGGTGCTTAAATGTTTTTATATGGAATTTTAACTGGTTAACGGGACCAAAAGATAATAGAGTATCAAAAACATCGCAATCTATGTCTTCAAATACTTCTTCAATTTTCTAGAACTCTAAAACCTGAGCTTCTATTTATCCTATGTTGTCCATGTTTAAATAATATTTGGCAGGTAAAACATGGCCTACCTGGTAAACCGATGGGTGGAAAAGAATCTTTCTGGCCTGTCTTTATCCACACATAACTGTGCTTCTCTCCTCCAATGCGCAAAAAAGAAAAATAGGTTTCCTCCATGTTCCTTTACCTTTTATAGTATGGAAACCTTTATTATCTTTCATACAACTTTCCCAGGTGAATCTTACTTGGTTCGTAGATCTTAATCCATTTTTATATTGAGCCATCGATCTTGATCAATAATTACCCTTGCTTTTCCAATTCTGTTTCCTTGCCTATCTTTATCTCCCCTGCACATCTAAACAACGGATCCCTTTATCACCATAGATCTATCTGACTTTGGTTTGCCACCATAGATCTTTCTTTACACCTAATCCACTCCTTGATTTTTTGCTAGCCATCTAGAATATAAGATAATGCACAACTTTCATCAGAGGATCCTCTATCATCCATTGATATTATTCCTTATAAATCCTGACCATTGATTGATTTCTCCCTTTAACCATTATGCTCAACGCCAACTGTTCATCTAGTATGCATATTATCCCAATGGACTTATTCTCGACCATCGATCTCTATCAACCTCAATCTCAACCATCGATTAATGCTACCCTTTAACATATTCCATGAAGCTCCTTTATAACTCCCTCCATGTATCTTCCAGCAGCAAAATATCCATAAACCGTAGATGTATTCATCTTTAAATCTCCGCCCTTGATTAAGTGGACCCTTAAATATATCCACTGAGCTGAGAATTTTAATCTTCGGTGCAACTTTTATCGGCGGAATCGTCCTCAACCATTGTTCTTACCATGCACCAATCTTCACCACCGATATGTGTAGGGTTTTAATAATTGTGTTGATCCTCAACTTAACTTTCCTTGTGCATGTTTCCCCAACGGAATCATTATGCACTGTAGATCAACTTTCTTTTTAAAACACCATCGTAGATCTGCATGGGTTGTAAGCTTTTTCGTTGATTAGAAAATTTCATTACTCCGCGCAAGTCCTGCCAATGGAATGATCTTCAAACGTAGATCGCATTCCATTTCCTTCATATTCGTAGATCTAGAATACCCTTTAAACTTTTTCGCTAGTCAGAAAATTTATCTCTACCTTGCATCTCCTGGCAACGAATTAAATGTCAACCGTAGGTATTCCTTCCTGAAGATCCGAACCATCCAAACCATTCGGTCTATATCGCATGTGCACATTTTTCATTTTAAACCTATTTCTAAAGCTTAATTCATGATTTTTCTAGGAAATAAGGTTTCAACTTTAAATCGGGCTCCTTATAACATCCTTTAAGCACCTTTAAAATACACCCTTGATAATATCATGAAAAAATTTATACCACACCTTTTTCTCCTTAGTTCTGCCAACTCAACTGCTAACCAAAAACGGTGCTAACACCCTTAATGCAAGATCTCTCTTTTTTTTAAACCGGGGATTCTTAGCTCTCCCTTTTAAATTGGCTACGACCTTCTCCTCCATGTGAGGGTTTTGTGTTTTGAATGCAGACAAATTTTTTTAGGTCATATTGTTCTAGCGATATATGATCTCTTACAGATAAATAATCTTTGACTTTAGTTAGCGAAACAAAATGATAACTCAATTCTTCCAATAAGTCTTAAAACAATGTATTTTCTTAACAATGTGTAACTTACAAATCTAACTTCAACTTCAACAATTCTTGTCCACTTACAAGTTTTTGAACATGGGATTTACTACTTTGGTGACAATATACCCATTTCACTTCTTTAAGATTAATGTCCACCTTTTATGAATTGTGTAGGCCTTCTACAAAATAATAATACCATGAAGGCTTCATGCCATTAATTAAAACAACCATTCAAATTCCTTCTCATTTCAAATATCTAAGCATCCCTTCATTTATATAAAACATTTTTAAAGCAAATACCTTCAACACATACCTCCTTTTAAATGATGCACTTCCCTTTTAAATATCATGATTCACATTTTTCATGGCGTACTTCTCTTAAACCAATATGGATCTAACTTAACTCTAGATCTACCAAGTGCCGAGAGTGATCAAATTCCTTGAGGTGTAAACCTTTTTTAAAATATAAAAATTAAAGAAAAACTTGCACCTCAAGGGATTTGATCCCTCTTGGCTCTTGTTAGATATGGAGTTAACATGGATATATATTGGTTTGATATGTAAATCCTTTGTGTATAAATCCTACTTTAATCATGGCTCAATTCACATCACATAGCAAGAAGTATCCAAGATTCATTATTTGTTTTGTTTTAATTAATTGGAATATATATATATATATATATATATATTTGGTTTTGAACTTTAGGTAAGGGAATACATTGTCGAATTTCTATTTATTTAATATTTTATTATTTTATTAAAATGTCATGTGCTAGTTCCACGTTGAGCATGGAATTACACTTCTCCCTTGTACTTTGAACTTTAGGTTAAGGACGACATTGTAAAATTTCTATTTACTTAATATTTTATTATTTTAGTAAGTGTCGTGTGTCAACTCCACGTTGAGCAAGGAATCACACTTCTCCCTCATACTAGGTTGTAGAAAGCGACTCTCAGTGCAAAAACTAGTTGTTTACTAAAATAAGAACATTTTTACCTCAAAAGGGAACATATGCTCCCTTTCTTTGTGTGCATCCACGATTGTAAGTAAAATTCATAAGGAAATTGATAATTACTGCTCCTATTTCTCTAGCAAAGGGCGATAGCCCTTGTTCTATCGCTCCCACTTTTTGGAGAGAGGGTGATACCCCTTTTTCCCTTTTTTTGTTTCTTTTCGGTGTTTTCCCCTAGCAGAATGTTGGATCTTGCATTCAAATATCTTCATTCGATGGCGAAAGAGGGTTCAATCTTTATCTGTCTCTAAATGCCTCTCTTTGCAACTTGGTAGCTCTAGCAGTGACTTCTTCTCAATTGGTGAGCTTCATTCCGTAGATCCCAACCCACAACCTCCTCTTATGGAGTGGTGAATCTCTTCTCTCTTCTCTCCTATTTCTAAAGAGGCATATTTATGCTTTTTGTTTTTTGGAAAGGCTTAATCCTTCTCTGATACCATGTGAAAATGATAAGCAGAGGCATACAACACGCTTCATGTATTTTCATTACTTCACAAAGTGTTTAAATATATCAACAGAGACTTCTCTAGAAAGACCTAGCTACCAACTATGTGTCCATATACAGTGCAATAATTTGACTACGAGACTCACAAACAAGTAATCATTTATTGGCTTGCCAACAAAAACTAACAAGAGCAATTACCATTCTTTCTTCTTGATTAGGATATTCTTGAAGGAACACTCCATAAAATCACTCTTTGAATGCATATAGTAATATATGGTTTATATACTCTTAAATAGATTAAAAGTCCACATAATACAAAACTTTTTTAGATCATTCGAGATTTTTCTTTGATGGACTGTGAAATTTAAGTGATCCTATGGATTTGATTTTTCAATTTTATGGTAATGCATGGAAGAGTGAAAAATATCCATAAATTTATGGTTGAAAAAAGTTAACAAGATAATGATGTATTTTTTTCCAATTTATTTAATTTAAATGATTAAATATCATAAATAAAAATGTTGATTTTTTTCAATCCTTTAATAATATATTAAAACTTTTAAAACTTTATAATACCAAGATTTGTTTCAATCCTCTATTATAACTCACATAATACATAGTTGAAAACTAATATGCTCAATGTAGTCTATTATAACACACATAATTGAAAACTAATATGCTCAATTACATTGAATGGTAATGCATAAAACTATTTATCTGGAAAGGAATAATAGTGTAATGCATTTAGTATTTTTGGTAATGTTATAAACACATTAAAGAACATATCTCTTTCTCTCTTTTTCAATTGATGATAAAAAAACCTTCATTATTCTCAAAAATTAAAAATCCAAGGCACAAGTCATTTAAAAAAAACTAAGCTGGTGTTGTTTTCCTTTCCTATAAAACCCTTGGTTGTAATTGATCTTCTTTAAAATGTTGATCAGCTATGGTGGAGCTCAAAAAATCATTGTAACAACATAACAAATTGTACATGTGATGTTGAAAAGAAATATCTCCATCCCCTCAAATGGCCTATTTCATGAAAAGAAAAGCAAGAAATACTTAGATTTGATCGTGAGAATCTCTCTATTCTCGAAATCGCCTTGTTGTATACTTTTACAAAATCCAACGTTAAATTGTTTTGAAAAAAACTATCATCATTTTTTTTATCATGTTGATTCCTTTTTTACATTAATTTATCCAATCATATTTTTACAAGCAATAAAGGTTTTTTTAGAGTTATTTAAAAATCATAATTTAAAAAATAAATATATTATTAAAATAAATCAAATTATATATAGTTAAAATAAATCAAATCATAATTAAAAACAACACAAATCATAATTAAAAAACAAATATATTATTAAAAATAGAAAGAAAAAAATTAGAAATAATTTATGAATTCAATACCCATCTTAAGGTCTAACTAAAATGAAGCTTTTTATGAGAGCGCCCTATGGTCTTAATTCCAAATACACTCTAACTCAAATAACTTTCAATAAAGAACACCCTTCATCACTTTTATGTGGATAACCAACTAAGTGAGTGCCCTATGGTCTTATTTCCAAATCCACTCCAACTCAAATAATTTTTAATAAGGAACATCTTGTTGATTAAGTTGTCATTGATGCCAACGGTGCCTGGTCATTGATGCCAACAGTTGAGTCTTGGTGTCCCTTGTGGAGCCCCTAAGTGTTAGTGTTTAGTTAGTGGTTGTCTGTGTCAAGAGGAGACCTTTTTGACTTTGCCCAAACCCAAGTCTGAAGCCCTTGGAGGCCTTGGGACAATGGCAAAAGCCCTGAACTTTCTGGAGAGTGGTCAATTTTTAAGGTTAATAAATAAATTTTTTAATTAAAAAGTTTTGTTAATAAATCAAATATTTAAAAAAAAAATGAGTTTTAATAAATAAAACGTTTTAAAATAGTTGAAATGATAAAATTTTTATATTAAAATATATATATAATAATAACTCAATAAAACATGAAAAGTCTAAATACAAATATTAAAAAGTTTTAAATAAATAAAACATTTTAATAAATTTCTTTTTAAAATTAAAAATAATTTTTAGAACTCCTTAACTCTAGGAAAAGTTTCATCCAAAATTAAAATATTCATTAAGTTAAGGAAACGAATCATCTTAAATTTCATATAAATATTTGAACATTTGACAACTTAAATTGACGGGGTTTTAGAGCTGAACATTTTTTTCGGGCTGTATATTGTATGGAAATTCACGTCTACTTTCATATTCACGGGCTGCATTAAGATATTGGAATTCACGGCAGAACATTTTTTTTAATTTCGCTGGCTATACACAGTTTTTAGAAGTTCACGTGCTGAGGAAATTATCGGTGCTGAGGGCATGATTCAGCGAACATAGGAATTTGTGCTACTCAAAAGAGGAAATCTCTGCTGCAAAAGAACCTCTTACTGCTGCCACTTGAATGCATCAACATTATAAAATCACAACATAGAGTGTATCATGTAGCATGTATGTAGTGTAAGCATCATAAACATCGAGTGAACATCTTCAGATCATATGACATTGTTCACACTTTTGACTTAATACAGAATATGCATTCCCTTATATGCCTTTTGTAAATTCATAAATATTGCCACATCATGACTAAGCATTCATATCATTACTGCTATATCATCACATATCAATATACCATCAAGCTCATCACCGCTGTACTTTACACAATCATGTACATTACTATACAAATGCATAACACTGTATATACTGCTGTATACATACCTCTGACTGTGGATGATGATCAAATTGGACTGAGTATATGCCCAAGATGAATACCAAACTGTGTACCTGTGTGTGCTCAAAGTTAAGACTCAAACTCAGGCTGTAAAAGTGGAGCTGCAGGAATATACCATGATCAACTGCATGAAAGGATAACAGTGGCAAAAATACCCCACAAACGCTGTTATAATACTTAGGGTTCATAAATTGAAGATTGTACAAGTTCGTTGGAAAAATTCCTGTAGCGTTATGAACATGCTCATAGTTGTCAAAGAAAAATGCCTGCAGGTTGTGGTAAAATGTCCGAAATGTATCTTGAAAAGCCCGCACTGTCAAGTAATGTGCCCTTATAAAATGCCCGCAGCAGGTGTTGAACTATATGTCAAGTGAAAGGATTAATTTTGCTTGCTAGTGATAATTATGCCTGCTAGTCTACAATGATGAATATGCTCGCATCAGATGCCCACCATGAACAAAATGTTAACACAATCAAAATGCCTGCCAGAATGAGGATTATGCCCGCACTTCACTATTAAATCCCCGCACCATACTATAAAATGCCGGACATAAATAATGCTCGCAGACTGTGTAAAATGCTCGCGAATTTCCCAAAAAAAAAACTGTATAGCTCGAATTTCCAGAAGCTGTTTAGCCTAAGAATTTCCAGAAACTAATGAGCCCGTTAATGTCCAAAAACTATTATCCCGTCATATTCCGAGTAAAAATCCAAAAACTGTTACTGTGAACCGATGACTATACAAATTCAGAAGTGTGAAATTTGGATTGAATGGAACCTAAAGCCACCGTAGCTGTCATAGCCGAATCGATGTGTATCTCCTGTGTGCGGGAATTGTGTATATATGCGTGAATGCTTTGAATTTCCTGTTGTAATCCTTAGCACGAAAATTTCCTCAGCAAGTAAACATTTCACGGCTTAAAATGATTTTCATGCCATCACCAAATCGCGGCCACTCCTGAGCTTTCCCTTCATCATTAAAAGATGCAGTCCCTCGGCGAAATTGTAGGCAACCCCAAAAAATTGTTCAGCTGAACCATGCCCTCAGCACCGATAATTTCCTCAGCACGTGAACTTCTAAAAACTGTGTATAGCCAGCGAAATTAAAAAAAATGTTCTGCCGTGAATTCCAATATCTTAATGCAGCCCGTGAATATGAAAGCAAACATGAATTTCCATACAATATACAGCTCGAAAAAAATGTTCAGCTCTAAAACCCCGTCAATTTAAGTTGTCAAATGTTCAAATATTTATATGAAATTTAAGATGATTCGTTTCCTTAACTTAATGAATATTTTAATTTTGGATGAAACTTTTCCTAGAGTTAAGGAGTTCTAAAAATTATTTTTAATTTTAAAAAGAAATTTATTAAAATGTTTTATTTATTTAAAACTTTTTAATATTTGTATTTAGACTTTTTATGTTTTATTGAGTTATTATTATATATATTTTTAATATAAAAATTTTATCATTTCAACTATTTTAAAACGTTTTATTTATTAAAACCTCTTTTTTTATTTTTAATATTTGATTTATTAACAAAACTTTT
Organism: Pseudotsuga menziesii; assembly: GCA_001517045.1. NCBI lineage: Eukaryota > Viridiplantae > Streptophyta > Pinopsida > Pinales > Pinaceae > Pseudotsuga > Pseudotsuga menziesii. Next base: position 271,963 of record LPNX010327747.1, on the reverse strand, counting down.
TAATTAAAAAATTTATTTATTAACCTTAAAAATTGACCACTCTCCAGAAAGTTCAGGGCTTTTGCCATTGTCCCAAGGCCTCCAAGGGCTTCAGACTTGGGCTTGGGTAAAGTCAAAAGGTCTCCTCTTGACACAGACAACCACTAACTAAACACTAACACTTAGGGGCTCCACAAGGGGCACCAAGACTCAACTGTTGGCATCAATGACCAGGCACCGTTGGCATCAATGACAACTTAATCAACAATCTCCCCCTTTGTCATTGATGACAACACTCAGGCTCCCCCTGAAAATAGACTCCCCCTATTCACAACTTCTCTCCCCCTTTGGCATCAATGGCAAAGGGTACTACCTTGAAGTAACACTCCCCCTCAGAACATGCTCTTCCAAACACCAGGCACTTCTGTGTGAAGAATCAATTTAGTGGGAAGAAGGAATGACCCCCAATTTTTCTCGGAGGTACTCAAATGTCCCTTTAGGAAGTGGCTTGGTGAATATATCTGCTAACTGCTCCTTTGTCTCAATATATTCCAACTTGATGTGATTTTCTGTGACCTGTTCACGAAGAAAGTGATATTTGATAGGGATGTGCTTTGTCTTGGAATGCATGACCGGATTCTTGGAGATGCTGATGGCACTTGTGTTGTCACATAGAATTGGAATCGGCTCATCATATGTTAGTTGTAGATCTTGCAGGTTCTGTTTCATCCAAATAATTTGAGTACAGCATGTCGCTGCTGCTATATATTATGCTTCTACTGTAGACAAGGATACTGAGGATTGCTTTTTGCTAGACCATGATACCAAACAGTTTCCTAAGAAAAATGCTGCTCCGCTTGTGCTTCTTCTGTCATCCACACATCCTACCCAATCCGCGTCTGAGTAAGCTAATAAGTCCAACTCATTTCCTTTTGCATACCATAATCCAGAGTCCATAGTTCCTTTAAGATATCTGAAGATTATTTTGACTACAATAGCATGAGTTTCCTTCGGAGCTGCTTGAAATCTTGCAACCTGTCCAACAGCTTGCATCACATCTGTCCTTGAAGCTGTCACATACAGTAAGCTTCCAATCATTGACCTGTAAAGTTTTTGATCCACTGCATTTGATTCATCGTCTTTGCTTAACTTGCAGCTAGTAGTCATAGGAGTGCTCACAGGTTTACAATCTTCCATCTTAAACCTCTTCAACATTTCTTTAATGTACTTGGTCTGAGAGATGAAGATGCCTTCCTCACATTGTGATATCTGAAGTCCCAAGTAGCAACATCTCAAATTCGTTTTGCATAACCTTGGCAAATTGTTGGCTCAGAGTATCATCATCACTACTAAAGATAATATCGTCAACATATACTTCAACAATAATTATGCTGTTATGATCAATCTTGATGTACA
>LPNX010327747.1:196658-252658 GCA_001517045.1 Pseudotsuga menziesii | reverse complement strand
AGAGAAATTCCTATGGCTTGGGGTACCACAACAGACAGCTAGACTCCAAAAATCAATCTTTCCCAATATGCAATAGAAATAAACAATCTAACACTAAAGGATCTTGGAAAGCTCAACGGGGATCTACTACAACCGTCCGGAATAAGCAATCACTATGAAATCTAAAGCCAAAAGAAAGCAAACAAGGGCTGGATAAGTGAGCTCCCGAATGTGGCCGGTATGTCTCGCCTAGGAGAGGCTTGAGAGGCCATCAGCAGAGTTGCCAATTCTGTTACGGAGAGAAATTCCTATGGCTTGGGGTACCACAACAGACAGCTAGACTCCAGAAATCAATCTTTTCCTGTCCAGTATTTATTAATAGAAATATATTTTCCTGTCCAGTATTTATTAATAGAAATATCTTTTCCTGTCCAGTAATGTGTATTTGAATGAATATCGTTTCCATTGGAATATGTCAAATGCTTTTACATTGTTGATTATATATGCTAGAATAGATCTAACACCATGAATCTTTCATTAGTTTTATGTGATAACCAACCAAGTGTTAGCATTAGCATTGGTGTGATGAAATTAATAAGGAACACCCTTCATATGTTTTATGTGGATAACCAACCAGTGTTAGCATTGGTGTGATGAAATCATAGTCTCAATAAAGATCCCTTGATATGTAATTTAAATTCATTTCATTTAACACGCTTTATTAAATAATACATGTGAGGTAATAATCTAGTCTTATAAAATCGATATCAACCATAACAGACAATAAGAGAATAAGACAAAACTCTTTTTATTAGTGCTATTCCTCCAAGAACAATTGAGGACATGGTTTAATTTTGAATCAAAGAAAGGATGGAGGCCATGGTTTAATTTCAAATCAAAGAAAGGATGGAGGCCATGGTTTAATTTGAAATCAAAGAATTGATCCATTCAAATGCTTTGAATAAAAGAAAGGATGGAGGGCATGGTTTAATTTCAAATCAAAGAAAGGATGCAGGACATGGTTTAATTTGAAATCAAAGAATTGATCCATTCAAATTCTTTGGTATCAATCTTGCCTTTCCCAGAAGTTGTCTCCACAACTTTTATGATATTCTTCTTATTTTATGATCATATATTGAACACACTTTTTATTAAAAATTAATTGAATGCTTTGGTATCAATCTTGCCTTTCCCATAAGTTGTCTCCACAACACCTTTGATATTCTTCTTATTTTATGATCATATGTTGAACACACTTTTTATTAAAAATTAATTCATTTGACTTTAATATTTTTCTATTTCACTCATATATGTCAATCAATCCTTTAACCCACTCAACATTTTTAAATTTTTACCATTAAAAATATTATGTACCAATGTAATGCTCCATATTTTAAATATCTAATCGATCAAACATAATAAGAAATTATCAATCCTTTAACCCACTCAACATTTTTAAATTTTTACCATTAAAAATATTATGTACCAATGTAATGCTCCATATTTTAAATATCTAATCGATCAAACATAATAAGAAATTATTTTGGATAGACAACAATAATAACATAAAATGTAGAGTAGGAAGGCTCTGGTTCTATGTCTACTTAATGATAAGGTTTCATTTCAAATCTAAAGAGAGAGAATAATTTTAATCTATATAATTATAATTATAGTGTCATTTAAAATCCAATCATTAATGGGTTCATTTTTCTAACTCTAGAAGTCATATTTGCAACTTGGATTGCAATTAGTGCTTCATATATAAAATTAAATATTAATACATAATTTTAAATTTTTTTCTTGCATTGCAGCTAGTATCCATGCCAAAAAAAAATTGAAAATATGTCCGAGAAAAATGAATAAGTTGCAGTGCTATGAAACTAACACCACGTAATGCTTAAAGCGTGGAGCACTAACTAATAGAACTTTGATACCATGTGTTTCACTCTTGTATGATGTCAATGTATTCGCTTCCAGAGCATACCGGCGTGGTGACGTTTGGATAATGAGGCCATTTACAACACTTGTGGTCATTCCCTGGACATCGAGCATCCCACATACACTAACCTTAATAGACTTGTTTCTCATGTAAGTGGAGGTTTATTTTAGGTTTGAGTTCCACTTATGGATTTTTCTATTTTGGGTATTGAAGGTTGTGTTGTGATTTTGCAGATCATTTCTTCCTTGACCACTTCCTTCTGTTTTGATGGTGCTCTAAACATTGATCTAACTGAGTTCCAGATCATCTTGGTGTTGTATCCCTATGTCCATTTCATGCTTTCTTCCTATGCTCTAGCGATTTCAGCTAAGAAAACATACCACGAGAATTTGTTAGTGGTGAAGATCACAAACAATGCCATCGTCCATGATGGAAAAATGTGATCCCTGCCAAGGAAAGTACATGGCCTACTCGATCATGTACAAAGGGGACATTATGTCCAAGGATCTAAATGCATCACTAGGCACAATTTGATTGTCCTCCACTAAATAAAATAAAGTAGTCGTAGCCAATAGTGGATGGAAGTTAATCTATATATAATGTCTTAAGGACACCCTTCTCTCATGAAAGAATTAAGAGCACCTTTGTAAATGTTGTGGCTTGTGAATTTGAATGGAAACTTCCTTCCACCCAGAATTATGTAGCAGAAATGCATAACAGAGAGCTACTCTTTAACTCAACTTGATGATGTTTCTCTCACAGACTTGGAAGGGTTCTTTGGGACAATTGTTTAGAGAATTGAACGGACGGTCCATTGTTCCTCGATTGTTGTAAATGTGTTACGCTTGAAAAAAATAAAAAAGGAAGTCGGGTTATAATTTATATTTTTTAAATTTTCCTTTTATGTAGATCTTCCATCAATATTTGCAAAGATGAAGTTTAAGATTCTCTAGAAATGAGAAACTCTTCTTTCATTCTTTCATTAGATGGTCCATGCAATTGAGTTTGCATGAAATTTTGTGATGTCTTTTTAAGAAAAAGAGAGTTTGCATTTATATTTATAAAATTGGTTTATTATATTTTTGTATCTTTATTCGAGATATATTTAACAGTGAAAATTCAAAGAAAAAATATCCCTTCGTGATGGTGGCTTGCTAACCATCCTAACATTAACATGCAAATTCCATGCTTGTGTGAGTGTTTGATGCAGTTTTTGGAGCCACATAGATAGAAGTTTTTGGAGCAACTCCATGACTTTGTAGATAGATAGCTTGAAGTGTATATCAGTACTTGTGCGTTTGAGGCAGAGTTGATGGATCATTTTGCAAAATATAAAATGAGTTGAGTAGTCTCAAGTGTCCAAATTCAATACGGTGCTATAAGAGGAGGATACATCTTTGTGGGAATAGTTAGCCTTTGCCATCATTGTTAGGAATGTTGTGAAATCCGATGAAGAATGTTGTCATACAAAGTTACTAATAGGTTTTGTAGATAATGGTTGAGGAATTGAAATATCATGGAATGTTTAGTGTAATAAACATTTTAACTCGTGGACATGTGCTCCAACATTCACATTTATATAGTTCATATGAAAAAAAATTGCACCTCAAGATTTCATGGTTGGATAGCTTGATTTGAAATGATGACCTGCGACTTTGAGGCAGAGTTGATGGATGATTTTGCAAAAGCTAAGATAAAGAAGGATGTTGTTGAAGCTTCGCAGTGCAAATGTGCAATGATGATTTGATTTAATTCATACTGCTCTCATTTTTTGTAAGTGTTATTGTCACATTATACATTTGCTTCCATTTTCTAGCTCCCTTGACCACTAGCGTTCAATGTGCAATGGAACTGAAAACTAGAGTCTATATTTGTTTATTTGCAAGTGTAACATTCAAATTCTACGATAAACCTTGTATACTATGATGTTGAGAAAAGTTAAGAATGCTTTTCATTATCTTCTTCTTGTTGGTGTTTAAGTTATTTTCATGCTTGTTAACAAATTAATACTTAGTTTATGGTGTTATCCAAAATACGTATATAGAAATCTTAGACAGCTCTATAATGACATGGGTATTACTGTTATCTATATTAGGGTCATAATTCCAATGGCTATGTCACTTCTCATCCTATTGACACATGGGATATGCACACCTAAGACTTCTAGAGTTCTCATCTAATCAACTTTTGGCATTGAAATTCTTTTGGGAGAAACAATCTCTCAACGTCGTGATTTAAAATAAATATGCTACCTTAAAATGCAGATGATAAATAGTTAATTCTTGTGGATATGATATCACTTATTGTTGATATGATTTTGGTGGATATCTCACTGATTTTTTCACTTATTGTTGATATGATTTTGTGTGGATATCTCACTGAATTTTTGAATGAAACTATTTCAATTTCCAAATACTTTTCAGTAGCTATGTTGTTACTAATTTTGTCATGATTTGTATTCATGCCTTTAAAAAAAAAGTAGATCAACCTAACTAGTGATTGTGATAATTAGGGATTTTTAAGTAGTGGCCAGTCATTATTACAACTTTTTTGTAAAATGTTACGCTGAAAATTTATGCAATTGGTTTGTGAGAAGAAAGGTTAAATACTGCAGGTTAAGATGGAAAATTTTCGTCGTTGCAAAAAGATTTCAATCCTTTAAAAACGTATTTTAAATTGAGAGACTTCTATGAACATTAAACTTCCATTGATTTTTGGCACACAACCATTTTAAGAACGAAATGTTGTAGAAGAGAGGGAATCGATCTGCTCAATCCTCTTGAATATGAATCTAGCCTAATCTTCTTGCTAAACCTTCAATCCGGACCTTCAAACTTGTTTTTACAAATAAATAACACTATTAGATTGGGAGGAAATCTAATTCATTCAGGTAAGGTCCCTTCAAAGTTATTGTAAGATAGATCTAGAGGCTTCAGGCTTGTAAGATTGGGAAAAGATCTTACATGATCAATTACTAAATAGGATAATGATACCATGACAAACCTTAAGTATCCAAAAATATTTTGGGTAATATTGAGGTGTTTGAGGATGTTCCATTGGATGAAAAAATCATACCATGGAGAACATGGATGTTCCATTGGATAAAACAATCATACCATGGAGAACATGGATGCTCCATTGGATAAAACGGGCATGGATGCTCCATTGGATAAAACAATCATACCATAGTGAACCTTAAGCACTATACAAATTTGCATACCATAGTGAACCTTAAGCACTATACAAATTTGTTGATAATTTTGAGATGCTTGAGAGTGCACCATTGAATCAATATTACACCCCAAATTCCTCTAGATCATCAAGAAGTTTATAAAGAACTTACACATTACCATTATACTATAGATTTTTATACATCATGAAAAATACCATGCTACATGTGAGAGAAAAAGAAATACAAAACCTAGGGATATAATTTTCAAATAATTTATTCAACAATGAAAAAAATCAACAAAATTGCTTTCACACCTAAACCATTAAAAAGAGATCAGTATTTTATCAATCTATGCTACTAAATTTGTTGCTTGTTAATGAGTGCATCATCTGATTATTGCAAATATAAAAGCATATGTGTGGCAAAGAGGGTTGATTTGTGGGCCATAAGATATTTTCAATGGTCTTCTTTTCCCAAGTAGACACCAAGACATGCTCATTTACAAGGATAAAATTAATAGAAATCAACCAAGCATGTGAAACAAAAGATCACTACAATTATTGATCTTGTTCATAATAAGTGTCATTTTCAACACTAGAAGTAGATCCAAATTTGAGATAAGAACATCCCCTTTCTGATCATGGTTTACTTGCTTCTCATGGCATCTTATATGCATGTGTTCCTTGAAAATAGAAGGTTGATTCACAAGCTAAAAACATATCAACAAAAGTGTTTTGATGAACACTCATTGTGTCCTATTAGTTTAAGGTTTGGGAGTCAAATATCAACATAAGTTCTTTTGTAACACCCCGGTTTTGACCCCGTTTGCATTAAATGTATATGATGTAAATATTATATGGAATCATGGCAAGGAGCTCAAGGCCAAGGCCCTGTCATCGATTAATGTTTGGCGTATAGGTGATCATGGTCGACGCCTATGGTTCATGTGCTAAGTCAAACATCATGTAAATATGCAATTTAATCAAAAACCCACAACCAGCTATGTCAATGCAACAAATAATGACATGGGGGCATGATTTCTCAAGGATAAGCGGGGGGGAATGTTTAACCTTGAGCCATTGGGGAAAACCCATCCAAACTGTCAACTACCCATTTGCTTGTCTTCTTCCCCAACCATTTATTTCTGCCAGAATTTGGTTGAGGTAGTTATTGCATGGAAGGGGAAGAGTATGGGCAAAAAATTCGAATTGGGCAATGCACCCATTCTGGAAGAACTTGTTTTGACTGCATGAACAAGAAAACTTCCAAAATCATACACCCGTTCCCTCAGGAATTAACATTTCATCTTCCCTCACGTTTTGCGAGAGAGTTGTGGGAAGTGGGGATGATCCCATCCTTCATTCACGGGGAGGTTGCTTCATAATCATTCACCCACGCGTTGATCATTCATCCTGATCGAACAGACGCAACGAGAGCTAGCAGGTGTTGCAATGTTTTTCTACAAGTGTTTGTTTTCTTTGTTGAGACCCTAGTTGTTGTGTTGCGGCGTCATCCTGAACTGCAAAGTGCTATGAGACCCTATTGCTTGTGTATCAAAGTGAAGCATGTGTTTTTGTGTCTCCCTGTGGTTGTTGTGTTGTGCACCCTGGTTTTGGTCTGAACTATATACAAGACTTAAGGGTGGAAGAGACGTAGAATATGCTTGATAAACCTAGTGTGGAACCTCACAATAAGATAAGAGTGGCTGGTGAATTTTCTATGCACATCCTGAAGAGACTTGGAAGGGAAGGTGTAGCCTAAGGGACTATGGAACAGAGAAGGGGACACTTCCTTTTGTTGGGTGTGTAGGCAATGTGGATGCCAGGCCAGATAGGTCTTGTAAGGTGTTCTTAGCTCTTTGGGTGAGCTCACTAGTTTAGCAAGTATTCATGTCCATTTCCTTAGAAGCTTGATAAACCCAACTTGAAGGATGGCTTGGCTGATAGCCTGATAAACCCATTTGTTGGCTTGGTTGTGCCTTGTTGTGTTTGGCCTTGTGAGTAATCCTTGACTGACTATAGTCTGATAAAGCCAGCAGTGAGATGGCTTGATTGTGTGCAATCTAATAAACCCATATGTTGGCTTGGCCGGTCTTTTATGTAAGAGTTGGCTTGATTGTGTGTAGTCTTATAAACCCAACTATTAGTTGGCTTGGTTGATTAGCCTGGTAAACCCAGTAGTATATTGGCTTGTTTGCTTGCAGCATGATAAACCCAATTATGTTGGCTTGGCTTAGTTCTTGTGTGTCCTTGGCTATGTGTGATTCTGCTAGTGTTTCCTTGTTCCTTGGGGGAATCATACCCAACTCAAAGGTGGCAATGCTACTGAGAGATTGATGAGCACACGGGCCTATGGATGGCTGGAACGTTGCAGCGACATAGCTAGTTGCAGGACAAACTTTTTTAAAGATAAGTGTTCTTAACTATGTTAGTCTCTGCAATGGTATTTCTCTACATTGTATTTGCTCAATGAAATATGATGAACATGCTTAATGTGTTGAATTAATGAATTGCTTCCGCTACATAATTGCAATTGTATGCATCTATGTATGTTTACTTTCAATGCATTTCTAAGTTCATTATGGGATTAGCTTGGCCAGATTGATGATGGCCTAAATGATCGAATCGATCCAAGACTTCTGTGAGCAGGTTGAATTTCCACAGAAATCTCCTTTCGCATCTCTTCTTTCCGCAAGTTGCGGCATTGCGGGATGCAGAAACGGAATTCTGCAAAATCCTATTCTCCATAACTTTTCATCCACGACTCTTCTTTCCGCAAGTTGTGGGATGTGGAATTGTGGTTTCGCAGATATCTACTTCCGCAACTTTCCTTTTTGCAAGTTGTGGGATGTGAGATTGCGGGGTCGCAATTCCCATATTTCTTGATTCCGCAAATTCAAGATTTATGCACTGTTGATCCTTGTGGGTTAATTTTCAGTCATTGATCTTCTTCGAGATGCAGAACAGATGGTGATCATCGAGTTCCGTCACGCTTTTCTTTCTGTCGTTCGATCTCCTCTGATATATTTCCTTGTAGATCGTCGAATTGATCAATGGTGGACGGGGGAGGACGTGACAGTGTGGTAACAGAACACAAATGTTGAGGAATGTTTCATGGCCATGCCCTGTTTTTCCAAGAATGACGATGGTTTCATAGGAAATTTTTAATTCTGCATGACAATCGGGGTATGGGTACGTGACAGTGGTATCAGAGCTGCGGGTTGCAGCATTGGACCTAGATGGGCTAGAATCAGTTGCTAAAGAGATAAGAGCACCCAGATTGTGGCTTAATGGAGCTACAGGTTGCAGCGCTGGGCCTTGAGGGTCCAAGTTGAACAATTAACAGAGTTGTTGGCAAATGGTTTCAGCATATTGTTAGCTGCATAACAAAGAAAACTTCCATGGGCAATGGGTAAGTGGTTTGATTTTGAAATTATCTAACAAATGATGTTTGATAACACATTTTGCATAGTCATAGTGTATATTGGAAAAGTGGTTTGTTGGCTCAACCATGAGAACCTACGGCATGAATGACGCATAGGATCCCTATGAGCATGAGGAATATGCTATGGGGGAAAATGTTCGAGTTGGAAATGCTAAGACAGATTCTAATGGGAGGAGGTTTCAAGATACTCCCCCAGATTTTGCAGCCACCATGAGAAGCCTGAGGGTGGAGATGCAAAGTTATAGGGTCAATAATGAAATATTGTTCAAGGATCAGGAGGAGCAGAATCAGCTGGATGCAGCCATGCTGCAAAGTTTGACAGACATACAGAGGCGAATGAACTCTGGGAGTCGGACAGTAAGACCAGAAGGAAGTAAGAGCATGGCTAGAAGAAGAAAGAGATCTCTTAGTGGGTCATCTGACTCCGAAGGATCCACTGGTGGTTCAAGTTCTTCTTCTCACGAGAATAAGAGAAAGAGGCGCTACCAGAACCATTCATGTGATGAGTTTACGAAGTCAAGGTCGCCTACCTTCAATGGTGAGATAAAGAATGGTCAAGAAGATGAAGCTTGGCTTCTAGGGATGAGAAAATATTTCCAAGTCCAAGACTACTCTGGAAATATCAAAGCTAAAGTAGCCATCTTCAATTTGACTTGAAGAGTATCCATATGGTGGGAGCACTTTAGGCAAGTGAAAAAGATTAATGAAAGGAGGATTGTGTGGAAATAGTTCCAGAAATATTTCAAGCAGAAGCACCTCTCTGACAGGTACTATGATGATAAGATCAAAGAATTCCATGAGAGGATATTGGGACAGCAGACCATCGATCAAACATAATAAGAAATTATTTTGGATAGACAACGATAATAACATAAAATGTAGAGTAGGAAGGCTCTGGTTCTATGTCTACTTAATGATAAGGTTTCATTTCAAATCTAAAGGAAGAGAATAATTTTAATCTATATAATTATAGTGTCATTTAAAATCCAATCATTAATGGGTTCATTTTTCTACCTCTAGAAGTCATATTTGCAACTTGGATTGCAATTAGTGCTTCATATATAAAATTAAATATTAATACATAATTTTAAATTTTTTTCTTGCATTGCAGCGTATCCATGCCAAAAAAAATTGAAAATATGTCCGAGAAAAATGAATAGGTTGCAGTGCTATGAAACTAACACCACGTAATGCTTAAAGCGTGGAGCACTAACTAATAGAACTTTGATACCATGTGTGTCACTTTTGTATGATGTCAATGTATTCACTTCCAGAGCATACCAGCGTAGTGACGTTTGGATAATGAGGCCATTTACAACACTTGTGGCCATTCCCTGGACATCAAGCATCCCACATACACTAACCTTAATAGACTTGTTTCTCATGTAAGTGGAGGTTTATTTTAGTTTTGAGTTCCACTTATGGATTTTTCTATTTTGGGTATTGATGGTTGTGTTGTGATTTTGCAGATCATTTCTTCCCTGACCACTTCCTTCTGTTTTGATGGTGCTTTGAACATTGATCTAACTGAGTTCCAAATCAGCTTGGTGCTGTATCCCTACGTCCATTTCATGCTTTCTTCCTATGCTCTAGCGATTTCAGCTAAGAAAACATACCACGAGAAGTTGTTAGTGGTGAAGATCACGAACAATGTCCTCGTCCATGATGGAAAAATGTGATCCCTGCCAAGGAAAGTACATGGCCTACTCGATCATGTACAAAGGGGACATTATGTCCAAGGATCTAAATGCAACACTAGGCACAATTTGATTGTCCTCCACTAAATAAAATAAAGTAGTCGTAGCCAATAGTGGATGGAAGTTAATCTATATATAATGTCTTAAGGACACCCTTCTCTCATGAAAGAATTAAGAGCACCTTTGTAAATGTTGCGGCTTGTGAATTTGAATGGAAACTTCCTTCCACCCATAATTATGTAGCAGAAATGCATAACAGAGAGCAACTCTTTAACTCAACTTGATGATGTTTCTCTCACAGACTTGGAAGGGTTCTTTGGGACAATTGTTTAGAGAATTGAACGGACGGTCCATTGTTCCTCGAGTGTTGTAAATGTGTTATGCTTGAAAAAATAAAAAAGGAAGTCGGGTTATAATTTATATTTTCTAAATTTTCCTTTTATGTAGATCTTCCATCAATATTTGCAAAGATGAAGTTTAAGATTCTCTAGAAATGAGAAACTCTTCTTTCATTCTTTCATTAGATGGTCCATGCAATTGAGTTTGCATGAAATTTTGTGATGTCTTTTTAAGAAAAAGAGAGTTTGCATTTATATTTATAAAATTGGTTTATTATATTTTTGTATCTTTATTCGAGATATATGTAACAGTGAAAATTCAAAGAAAAAATATCCCCTCATGATGGTGGCTTGCTAACCATCCTAACATTAACATGCAAATTCCATGCTTGTGTGAGTGTTTGATGCAGTTTTTGGAGCCACATAGATAGAAGTTTTTGGAGCAACTCCATGACTTTGTAGATAGATAGCTTGAAGTGTATATCAGTACTTGTGCGTTTGAGGCAGAGTTGATGGATCATTTTGCAAAATATAAAATGAGTTGAGTAGTCTCAAGTGTCCAAATTCAATACGGTGCTATAAGAGGAGGATACATCTTTGTGGGAATAGTTAGCCTTTGCCATCATTGTTAGGAATGTTGTGAAATCCGATGAAGAATGTTGTCATACAAAGTTACTAATAGGTTTTGTAGATAATGGTTGAGGAATTGAAATATCATGGAATGTTTAGTGTAATAAACATTTTAACTCGTGGACATGTGCTCCAACATTCTCATTTATATAGTTCATATGAAAAAAGTTTGCACCTTCAAGATTTCATGGTTGGATAGCTTGATTTGAAATGATGACCTGCGACTTTGAGGCAGAGGTGATGGATGATTTTGCAAAAGCTAAGATAAAGAAGGATGTTGTTGAAGCTTCGCAGTGCAAATGTGCAATGATGATTTGATTTAATTCATACTACTCAGATTTTTTGTAAGTGTTATTGTCACATTATACATTTGCTTCCATTTTCTAGCTCCCTTGACCACTAGCGTTCAATGTGCAATGGAACTGAAAACTAGAGTCTATATTTGTTTATTTGCAAGTGTAACATTCGAATTCTATGATAAACCTTGTATACTATGATGTTGAGAAAAGTTAAGAATGCTTTTCATTATCTTCTTCTTGTTGGTGTTTAAGTTATTTTCATGCTTGTTAACAAAATAATACTTAGTTTATGGTGTTATCCAAAATACGTATATAGAAATATTAGACAGCTCTATAATGACATGGGTATTACTGTTATCTATATTAGGGTCATAATTCCAATGGCTATATCACTTCTCATCCTATTGACACATGGGATATGCACACCTAAGACTTCTAGAGTTCTCATCTAATTCACTTTTGGCATTGAAATTCTTTTGGGAGAAACAATCTCTCAACGTCGTGATTTAAAATAAATATGCTACCTTAAAATGCAGATGATAAATAGTTAATTCTTGTGGATGTGATATCACTTACTGTTGATATGATTTTGTGTGGATATCTCACTGATTTTTTCACTTATTGTTGATATGATTTTGTGTGGATATCTCACTGATTTTTTGAATGAAACTATTCCAATTTCCAAATACTTTTCAGTAGCTATGTTGTAGTTACTAATTTTGTCATGATTTGTATTCATGCCTTTCAAAAAAAAGTAGATCAACCTAACTAGTGATTGTGATAATTAGGGATTTTTAAGTAGTGGCCAGTCATTATTACAACTTTTTTGTAAAATGTTACGCTGAAAATTTATGCAATTGGTCTGTGAGAAGAAAGGTTAAATACTGCAGGTTAAGATGGAAAATTGTCGTCGTTGTAAAAAGATTTCAATCCTTTAAAAACGTATTTTAAATTGAGAGACTTCTATGAACATTAAACTTCCATTGATCCGCGAGATGTAGAGCAGTTGGTGGCGGGGTATGGTTAAGACGCCCCCTAAGCTGGAAGGTCACCGGTTCTAATCCCGTCGGATACCAAAAATCCAACCATGTTAAGGGTTGGTGCAGTCCAGGCTGGGTGCGATCCCTGGGTGATTTTGACGGCTTAGATGCCCCTAGTTCGCGGCCACTCAGCCAATGGCAACCCTGCTAGTCAGGGGGTTCCACCACTTCGCCAACAAAAAAAAACTTCCATTGATTTTTGGCACACAACCCCATTTTAAAATCGAAATGATGTAGAACAGATAAGTAAATCATTGTAATGGTTTTTAATGCAGCGGTGTTTGATTATAGGGTGGTTTTCTGTTTTGGTGCCTTATTTTCATAAACACGGTACTTAATTTTTGCTCGCATGCAGCAGTATTTGAGTATATTGTTCTGCATATGGACGTGTTCCAATGATACGTAATCTTACAGTAGTCTGGTGCTATTCCCCTCCAATCGATTATTGAAGATGGAAAGAAGCATCAAGGAGACACTACAGCAAATCCCAGAGGGAATCGATCTGCTCAATCCTCTTGAATATGAATCTAGCCTAATCGTCTTGCTAAACCTTCTAATCCTAGCAACCAACGGACCTTCAAACTTGTTTTTACAAATAAATAACACTATTAGATTGGGAGGAAATCTAATTCCTTCAGGTAAGGTCCCTTCAAAGTTATTGTAAGATAGATCTAGAGGCTTCAGGCTTGTGAGATTGGAAAAAGATCTTACATGATCAATTACTAAATAGGATAATGATACCATGACAAACCTTAAGTATCCAAAAATATTTTGGGTAATATTGAGGTGTTTGAGGATGTTCCATTGGATGAAAAAATCATACCATGGAGAACATGGATGTTTCATTGGATAAAACAATCATACCATGGAGAACATGGATGCTCCATTGGATAAAACGGGCATGGATGCTCCATTGGATAAAACAATCATACCACAGAACCTTAAGCACTATACAAATTTGCATACCATAGTGAACCTTAAGCACTATACAAATTTGTTGATAATTTTGAGATGCTTGAGGGTGCACCATTGAATCAATATTGCACCCCAAATGCCTCTAGATCATCAAGAAGTTTATAAAGAACTTACACATTACCATTATACTATAGATTTTTATACATCATGAAAAATACCATGCTACATGTGAGAGAAAAAGAAATACAAAACCTAGGGATATAATTTTCAAATAATTTATTCAACAATGAACAAAATCAAAGGAGCTCAAGGCCAAGGCCCTGTCATTGATTAATGTTTGGCATATAGGTGATCATGGTCAACGCCTATGGTTCATGTGCTAAGTCAAACATGTTTGTAAACATCATGTAAATATGCAATTTAATCAAAAACCCACAACCAGCTATGTCAATGCACCAAATAATGACATGGGGGCATGATTTTCAAGGATAAGCAGGGGGGAATGTTTAACCTTGAGCCATTGGGGAAAACCCATCCAAACTGTCAACTACCCATTTGCTTGTCTTCTTCCCCAACCATTTATTTCTGCCAGAATTTGGTTGAGGTAGTTATTGCATGGAAGGGGAAGAGTATGGGCAAAAAATTCGAATTGGGCAATGCACCCATTCTGGAAGAACGTGTTTTGACTGCATGAACAAGAAAACTTCCAAAATTGTACACCCGTTCCCTCAGGCATTAACATTTCATCTTCCCTCACGTTTTGGGGGAGAGCTGCGGGAAGTGGGGATGATCCCATCCTTCATTCACGAGGAGGTTGCTTCACAATCATTCACCCATGCGTTGATCATTCATCCCGATCGGACAGACACAACGAGAGCTAGCAAGTGTTGCAATGTTTTTCTACAAGTGTTTGTTTTCTTTGCCGAGACCCTCGTTGTTGTGTTGCAGTGTCATCCTGAACTGCAAAGTGCTATGAGACCCTATTGCTTGTGTATAAGAGTGAAGCATGTGTTTTTGTGTCTCCATGTGGTTGTTGTGTTGTGCACCTTGGTTTTGGTCTGAACTATATACAAGAATTAAGGGTGGAAGAGACGTAGAATATGCTTGATAAACCTAGTGTGGAACCTCACAATAAGATAAGAGTGGCTGGTGAATTTTCTATGCACATCCTGAAGAGAATTGGAAGGGAAGGTCTAGCCTAAGGGACTATGGAGCAGAGAAGGGGACGCTTCCTTTTGTTGGGTGTGTAGGCAATGTGGATGCTAGGCTAGATAGGTCTTGTAAGGTGTTCTTAGCTCTTTGGGTGAGCTCACTAGCTTAGCAGTTCTTCATGTCCATTTCCTTAGAAGCTTGATAAACCCAACTTGAAGGATGGCTTGGCTGATAGCCTGATAAACCCATTTGTTGGCTTGGTTGTGCCTTGTTGTGTTTGGCCTTGTGAGTAATCCTTGACTGACTATAGTCTAATAAAGCCAGCAGTGAGATGGCTTGACTATGTGCAGTCTAATAAACCCATATGTTGGCTTGGTCGGTCTTTTATGTAAGAGTTGGCTTGACTATGTGCAGTCTGATTAACCCAACTGTTAGTTGGCTTGGTTGATTAGCCTGATAAACCCAGTAGTATATTGGCTTGTTTGCTTGCAGCATGATAAACCCAACTGTGTTGGCTTGGCTTAGTTCTTGTGTGTCCTTGGCTATGTGTGATTCTGCTAGTGTTTCCTTGTTCCTTGGGGGAATCATGCCCAACTCGGGGGTGGCAGTGCTGCTGAGAGATTGATGAGCGCACGGGCCTATGGATGGCTGGAACGTTGCAGCGACATAGCTAGTTGCGGGACAAAAATTTTTAAAGATAAGTGTTCTTAACTATGTTAGTCTCTGCATTGGTATTTCTCTACATTGTATTTGCTCAATGAAATATGATGAACATGCTTAATTTGTTGAATTAATGAATTGCTTCCGCTGCATAATTGCAATTGTATGCATCTATGTATGTTTACTTTCAATGCATTTCTAAGTTCGTTATGGGATTAGCTTGGCCAGATTGGTGATGGCCTAAATGATCGAATCGATCCAAGACTTCTGTGAGCAGGTTGAATTTCCGCATAAATCTCCTTTCACTTCTCTTCTTTCTGCAAGTTGCGGGACTGCGGGATGCAAAAACAGAATTCTGCAAAATCCTATTCTCCATAATTTTTCGTCCGCAAATCTTCTTTCCACAAGTTGCAGGATGTGGAATTGTGGTTTCGCAGATATCTACTTCCGCAACTTTCCTTTCTGCAAGTTGTGGGATGTGGGATTGCGAGGTCCCAATTCCCATATTTCTCGATTCTGCAAATTCAAGCTTTCTGCACCTTTGATCCTTATGGGTTAATTTTCAGTCGTCGATCTGCTTCGAGATGCAGAACAGATGGTGATCGTCGATTTCCGTCACACTTTTCTTTCTGTCGTTCTATCTCCTATAATATATTTCCTTGTAGATCGTCAAATTGATCAATGGTGGATGGGGGAGGACGTGACAATGTGGTAACAGAACACAAATGTTGAGGAATGTTTCACGGCCATGCCCTGTGTTTCCAAGAATGACGATGGTTTCATAAGAAATTTTTAATTCTGCATGACAATCAGGGTATGGGTACGTGACAGTGGTATCAGAGCTGCGGGTTGCAGCATTGGACCTAGATGGGCCAGAATCAGTTGCTAAAGAGATAAGAGCACCCAAATTGTGGCTTAATGGAGCTACAGGTTGCAGCGCTGGGCCTTGACGGTCCAAGTTAAACAATTAACAGAG
The DNA here is from genome assembly GCA_001517045.1 of Pseudotsuga menziesii. Lineage (NCBI taxonomy): Eukaryota > Viridiplantae > Streptophyta > Pinopsida > Pinales > Pinaceae > Pseudotsuga > Pseudotsuga menziesii. The sequence goes on along the minus strand of LPNX010327747.1, from coordinate 236,417 downwards.
TTGTTGGCAAATGGTTTCAGCATATTGTTAGCTGCATAACAAAGAAAACTTCCATGGGAAGTGGGTGAGTGGTTTGATTTTGAAATTATCTAACAAATGATGTTTGATAACACATTTTGCAAAGTCATAGTGTATATTGGAAAAGTGGTTTGTTGGCTCAAACATGAGAACCTACGGCATGAATGATGCACAAGATCCCTATGAGCATGACGAATATGCTATGGGGGAAAATGTTCGAGTTGGAAATGCTGAGACGGATTCTAATGGGAGGAGGTTTCAAGATACTCCCCTAGATTTTGCAGCCACTATGAGAAGCCTAAGGGTGGAGATGCAAAGTTATAGGGTCGATAATGAAATATTGTTTAAGGATAAGGAGGAGCAGAATCAACTAAATGCGGCCATGCTGCAAAGTTTGACAGACATACAAAGGCAGATGAACTCTGGGAGTTGGAAAGTAAGACCAGAAGGAAGTAAGAGCACGGCTAGAAGAAGAAAGAGATCTCTTAGTGGGTCATCTGACTCCGAAGGATCCACTGGTGGTTCGAGATATTCTTCTCCCGAGAATAGGAGAAAGAGGTGCTACCAGAACCATTCACATGATGAGTTTAAGAAGGAAAGGTATCCTACCTTCAATGGTGAGATAAAGAATGGTCAAGAAGATGAATCTTGGCTTCTAGGGATGAGAAAATATTTCCAAGTTCAAGACTACTCTGGAAATATGAAAGCTAAAGTAGCCATCTTCAATTTGACTGGAAGAGTATCCATATGGTGGGAGGACTTCAGGAAAGTGAAAAAGATTAATGAAAGGAGGATTGTGTGGAAACAGTTCCAGAAATATTTCAAGCAAAAGCACCTCTCTAACAGGTACTATGATGATAAGATCAAAGAATTCCATGAGCTGAGATTGGGACAGCAGACCATGGAAGAGTATGCAAACAAGTTCCTAGAACTTTTAAGGTATGTCAAGTACATCAAATATGAAAAGGTGAAAATCCAGTGTTTCCTGAGTGGATTGCCTCGGTCTTATAAGGACAGAATTGATTTTTATGAACCTAGAACTCTGGAAGAAGCGATAATGAAAGCTAAGTATTGCTATGAGCAAAGAAAAGGAAAACCTGATTATCATAACATATGGAAGGACAAGAAGAATGAGAAGTCTGACCAAAGGAATAAGGGTTTCAAACCTTCTAACTGCAGGAATTAGCAAAAGCAACCATCCCAAGTTGACAAGCAACCAACTAGAGTGGCGGGAGAAAATCCAAGAGATCCACACCATAACAGAGAACCACTCCAATGTTGGAGATGTGGAGGACCCCACATGCGCAGGAATTGTCCACTTGAAAAAGAGATTGCAAGGATAGCTTACAACATGTAAGAGGAAGAAACAGTGGGTCAAGTAGCAAGGGTCATCCCTAGGATTTATGCAGCAATGGAGGACCTCTAGGTAGATCACCAGTCAACTATGGTCGAAGTTGCAGGTAATATTGTTGAGCAATCTGTTTCTATTTTGATTGAACCTGGTTCTACTCATAGTTACATTGCTCCTAGATTAGTGGAGATTTGTGCTTTTAAGAAATTAAAGCATAGCAAATCATGGTTACTTCAACTAAACACTGGAACTAAGAGAAAGGTTAGTGAAGTGGTAGAGAAATTCCAATTGGTGATGAATGGGTTGGTCACTTGGGTAGATCTGAATGTTCTACCACTTGGTTTCTATGATGTTCTCATTGGAATGGATTGGTTAGAAGCTCACAGGGTAAAGCTTGATTGTTATAATAAGAATTTGAATGTGTGGATGAAGAAGGGAATCCAAGAGTTGTAAGAGGCATTCCAAAGGTGATTTCAATTAGGCAGATTTCAACAATGTAGTTGAAGAATTTATGTAGGAAGAGTTTCCAGTTGTATGCAGCTCATATTTTGGAGGCAATAGAGAATGAAACTCCTAGGTTGGAGCACTTTCATGTGTTGCAGGAATTCAGGGATGTTTTTCTTGATGAGATTCCAGGGCTTCTTCCAAAGAGAGACATTGGTTTCACAATTGAACTTGTGCTAGGAGTGGCACCACTTTCCAAGATGCCCTACAGAATGAGAACACTGAAAATGCTAGAGTTGAAGATGCAGCTGCCAGAACTGTTGGAGGAAAAGTATATCAGGTCGAGTGTGTCTCCTTCGGGAGCACCAGTTCTGTTTGTGAAAAAGAAAGATGGTACACTCAGGCTATGTATTGATTACAGACAGCTGAACAAAGTCACTTTGAAGAACCAATACCCTTTTACTAGAATCGATGACCTCTTTGATCAAATGAGAGGAGAAAAGGTATTTTCCAATATTGGCTTGAGATCTGGTTACCATCAGGTGAGAATCAAGGATGAAGAAATTCATAAGAAAACCTTCAGGATAAGGTATGGACATTATGAGTTTGTAGTGGTACCATTTGGTCTTACAAATGCACCAACTACGTTTATGTTCCTTATGAATAGTGTTTTCGGCAGGTATTTGGAAAAGTTTGTTCTTCTTTTCCTTGATGACATTCTTATTTATTCTAAGAATGAGGAAGAGCATGAAGAGAATATGATATTGACATTACTTGCTCAGGGAGAATCAATTGTATGCAAAGTTGAGAAAGTGTGACTTCTATAAAGGTAGAATTCAGTACTTGGGTCACATTATCTCGAAAGAGGGTATATCTGTAGACCCTATCAAGATTGAATCCATTATGAATTAACCTGCTCCAATAAATGTGACAGATGTAAGAACTTTTATGGGACTTGCAGGATACTACAGGAGATTCATTGAAGGATTCTCCAAGGTTACGCACCCAGTCACTTCTTTGCGAAGGAAGGGAATAAAGTTCAAATGGACATCGAGGTGTGAAGAAAGCTTCCAGCAGTTGAAGAATATTCTCACAAATGCATAGTCTTGAAGATTGCAGACCCGAAAAAATATTTTGTGGTGTGTACTGAAGCATGTGGTCAAGGATTTGGAGGATTTCTTACGCAAGACAACCGTGTGATATGTTATGAGTCAAGAAAGTTGAAGGAGCATGAGAAAAACTATGCCACTCATGATCTAGAACTTGCAGCCATAGTACATGCTCTCAATATGTGGAGGCATTACTTGATGGGAAGAAGATTTGAGCTAAGGACATACCTCAATGGTCTGAAGTATTTGCTTGATCATCCTATTCTAAATGCTAGGCAAGCTATATGGCTGGAGTTTTTATGTGAGTTTGATTTTGAAATCAAGCACATAAAGGGAAAAGAGAATAAGTTAGTTGATGCACTCAGCAGGAAGGTACAGGAAATGCATGTGGCATCTATTAGTATTTTCCAATCAGAGTTGAGGCAGTAGATTGTTAATCATGTTCCTGAAGATGAATTGTATGCACAGGTCAAAGACAAGTTGCAGTAGCAAAGCCGTGAAAAGAAGTACGAGGGATATAAATCGGAAGGAGATGGACTCCTTACTTATAACAAACAAATTTATATTCTGAATGTAGCAGATTTGAGGAGAGTTGTTATGGATGAGATCCATCAAGCTCCATATTCTAGTCACCCAGGATATCAGAAGACAATTGCTATAGCTAGAAAGCAGTACTTTTGGCCAGGAATGAAAAAGGACATGGCTGAATATATTTCAAGGTGGATGAAATGTCAGCAAGTGAAGGTTGAGCATCAACACCTGTCAGGTTTGTTGCAACCTTTTCCAATTTTAGAATGGAAATGGGAAGTTATTTCCATGGATTTTATTATAGGATTGTCGATGACTTGGAGACAACATGATTCTATCATGGTTGTGGTGGACAAGTTGACAAAGGAAACACATTTAATACTAGTTAAGTCTATGCTTAAGACTGATGACATTGCAAAAGTCTTCATGAAGGAGATTTTCAAATTGCATGGATTGCCTAAGGCAATAGTCTCTGACAGAGATGTCAAGTTCACTTCCAATTTTTGGAAGGGGTTGTTTGCAAATTTGGGTACAAAGTTGAATTTCAGCACTGCCTACCATCATCATACTGATGGTTAGACAGAGAGAGTGAATCAAGTGCTTGAAGACATGCTTTGCATGTATGTGATGGACAAACTAACCAAGTGGGAAGATTATTTACACTTGGTAGAATTTTCTTATAACAATGGACAGCAAGCATCCTTGGGGATGAGTCCAATGAAGCTTTGTATGGCAGGAGGTGTAGGACACCAGTGACTTGGGATAATACATTGAGCAGGGTTGTGCTTGGTCCAGAATTGCTCAAGGAGATGGAGCAGGAAGTGGTAAAGATCAGGAAGAATCTGAAAGCATCCCAAGACAGACAAAAAAGATATACAGATAAGAATAGGGTGAACAGAGAGTTCAATGTTGGGGATCATGTTTACCTCAAAGTGAGGGAAAAGAAGAGTTCCTTGAAGCTTGGAAGTTGTGCCAAGTTGTCACCTAGATATTATGGGACGTTTGAGGTGCTTGAAAGAATAGGGTCAGTTGCATATAGACTTGTATTTCCTGCTAGCACTAGAGCTCATAATGTTTTTCATGTTTCTTTGCTTAAGAAATATGTGCATGATCCTAACCATGTGATAAATTGGGATGTGATTTAGGTGGAACCCAAGGCATAGTTCTAAATAAAGCCAATGTGCATCCTTGACAGGAAGGTCACAATGTTTCGGAACTGAGCCATAGGGCAGGTAAAGGTGCAATGGGAGCACTACGGTCATGAAGAGGCTACATGGGAGCTGGAGCATGCCATGCGATTGGCACATCCATTTTTTTTCAACTCGGAGCACTGAGGGCGGTACCAATGCATCATTTTTGTTCAATTTTGTAAAGAACTGAGGACAGTGTTGTTGAAGGGGGGGGGATGTAACACCCCAGTTTTTACCCCATTTGCATTAAATGTAATGATGTATGTTACAATTGATTTTACCGCACATGGTTGATCACACTTTTATGGCCTTCCCTATCCCTCTGTAGACTCTTTGGAACCCATGGACCATTATTGTACCTTTGATGTTTCCAAGATCATCCCTAAAAACACCTATTATTTGTTGTACGTGACTTTTAATCCCTTTCTCGTGTAGATACATGGATATTACCCTTAAACCCGCATACATCGAGATGTGTGCATAAATCCAAATATTTTTGGAGTTTTCCTTGATGTGGATCTGAGTCACTTGTCTCTTGGCCTTCCTTATGCCTCAAGATCGCTTGGATTTGACCTTCCATTACCCCATTGAAGCACTATATAAGGAACCCCTTGGATACATTGAAGGGAGGAATTGAAGAGCAAGAAAACTATAGTCCATTGTTGTCGTAGCTTGCTTGTACTTGAGTCTGCATCCCTTTGTCCCTTGGATCACTTTGTGTTCTTCCCAAGCTTTCCTTTGTTTGTGAGCTTGCTATCGAGAGATGGAGGATTGAGGTGGTGGAGGCCTAGGTGGAGGACTCAGTTTCTCTGGTTCGCAAACGTGCCGACAGAGGTTGTCACTTGTGTAATATCTGATTTTATTAATAGAAATGTCTTTTCCTGTCCAATGATGTGCATTTAAATGAATATTGAATCCATGGATGCGTTTAATTGCTTATGCATTATTAATTATATATGCTAGATTAGGCCTAACACTATATTATATAGCATGCTTTCTTGTTTAATGTTGTTGAGAGTAAATTGCTAACGCAAGCGGGATTGGAAAAAGCTCAACATGTATCTACTTCAACCGTTCGGAATAAGGCATGTTTCGAGATCCTTTAGTGTTAGATGTTGTATTTATCTTGCATATTTGGAAGGGATTGATTTCTGTGGTTTCTCTGTCTGTTGCGGTACACCCGAAGCCATAGGAAGTTTTCTCCATAACAATGTAAATATTATATGGAATCATAGCAAGGAGCTCAAGGCCAAGGCCCTATCATTGATTAATGTTTGGCATATATGTGATCATGGTCGATGCCTATGGTTCATGTGCTAAGTCAAGCACGTTTGTAAACATCATGTAAATTTGCAATTTAATTAAAAACCCACAACCAGCTATGTCAATGCAACAAATAATGACATGGGGGCATGATTTCTCAAGGATAAGGGGGGGGCATGTTTAACCTTGAGCCATTGGGGAAAGCCCATCCAAACTATCAACTACCCATTTGCTTGTCTTTTGCCCCAACCATTTATTTCTGCCAAAATTTGGTTGAGGTAGTTATTGCATGGAAGGGGAAGAGTATGGGAAAAAATTAGAATTGGGAAGAGCACCCATTCTGGAAGAACATGTTTTGACTACATGAACAAGAAAAATTCCAAAATCATACGCCCGTTCCCTCATGCATTAACATTTCATCTTCCCTCATGTTTTGGGGGAGAGCTACAGGATGTGGGGATGATCCCATCCTTAATTCACGGGGATCTTGTTCATTTTTCACAATCATTCACCCATGCATTGATCATTCATCTCGATTGGACAGACACATCGAGAGCTAGCAAGTGTTGCTATGTGTTTCTATAAGTGTTTGTTTTCTTTGCCGAGACCCTGGTTGTTGCATTGCAACGTTATCCTGAACTACAAAGTGCTATGAGACCCTGTTACTTGTGTATCAGAGTGAAGCATTTGTTATTGTGTATCCCTATGGTTGATGTGTTTTGCACCCTGGTTTTGGTCTGAACTATATACAAGACTTATGGGTGGAAGAGACGTGGAATATGCTTGATAAACCTAGTGTGGAACCTCACAATAAGATAAGAGTGGTTGGTGAATTTTCTATGCACATCCTGAAGAGCACTGGAAGTGAAGGTGTAGCCTAAGGGACTATGGAGCAGAGAAGGGGACACTTACTTGTGTTGGGTGTGTAGGAAACGTGGATGCTAGGCCGGATAGGTCTTGTGAAGGTGTTCTTAGCTCTGTGGGTGAGCTCACTAGCTTAGCAGTTCTTCCTGTCCATTGCCTTAGAAGCTTGATAAACCCAACTTGAAGGATGGCTTAGCTCATAGCCTGATAAACCCATCTCTTGGCTTGGTTGTGTCTTGTTGTGTTTTCCCTTTTGAGTAATCCTTGACTGAATGCAGTCTGATAAACCCAGCAGTGAGATGGCTTGACTTTGTTCAGTCTGATAAGCCCATCTATTGGCTTGGTCGGTCTTTTCTGTAAGAGTTGGCTTGACTGTGTGAATTCTGATAAAGCCAACTGTTAGCTGCATTAGTTGATTAGCCTGATAAACCCAGTAGTATATTGGATTGTTTTCTTACATCCTGATAAACCCAATTGTGTTGGCTTGGCTGATTTCTTGTGTATCCTTGGCTATGTGTGAGTCTGCTAGTGTTTCCTTGTTCCTTGGGGGAATCATGCCTAACTCGGGGTTGGCAGTGTTGTTGAGAGATTGATGAGGAAACGGGCCTATGGATGAGTGGAATGTTGTAGCGACATGGCTGGTTGCAAGACAAACTTATTTTAAAGATAAGTGTTCTTGACTAGTTTAGTCGAGTCTGCATTGGTGTTTCTCAGCATTGTATTTTCTCAATGAAATCTGATGAACATGCTTAATATGTTGAATTGATGAATTGCTTCCGCTAAATAATTTCAATTGGATGCATCTATGTATGTTTACTTACAATGAATTTCTAAGTTAGTTATGGGTTTCACTTGGCCAGATTGGTGGTGGCCTGAATGATCGAATCGGTCCAAGAATTCTGTGAGCAGGTTGAATTTCCACATAAATCTCCTTCCGCGGCTCTTCTTTCCGCAAGTTACGGGATTGCGGGATGTGGGATTGTAACACCCCGATTTTGACCCCATTTTCATTCAATGTATATGATGTATATATTGTAATTAATCATGGTGTGGAGCTAAAGACAAAAGCCCCACCATTGATTTAGTGTTTAATGTTCCGGCGATTAAAATCATTGCCGATGGTATATCGTGATATCCGGCACATTATAATTATGGCATCATGTAATTATGCATTTTAATTTAAATGAACCCCAACCAACTATGTCAATGCAACCATGATGAAAAGGGCATGATTTTCCTAAGAATAGGGAGGGAAATTGTTCAACCCTTGGGAGCCATTGGGGAAAAGCCAAGTGTCAATTGATAAACCCTTTTTGTCTTACTCACCTTTTCCTTGTCTCACTTAGTCAACTACCACATTAAAAAACCTATGTTCTTAGTTGGGTAGTTATTGCTAGGCAATGGTGTGTGGCAATACTGTCAGTCCTTGCCCACACGCACACTCCATCAGCAGACTCGTTCACCCTCACGTGGGTAGGAAGAGAGGGGACGACCCCATTATTACATTCTTTCCCATCCTCACGCAAAGACAGACATTTTTCTCCTCACACCCAGGTTTGGAATTTTCCCTCACGCAGTCACTCAGGTTTCACGCATGCATGCAGCGACTGGTTAAGTCTTCGTTTTCCCAATTTTAGGTTGTGTGTGTGTGTATTTTCCATACCCAATTTGTGGTTCTATGTATACATTCCCATGTCCATGCTAAGAGTCTGATCTCCTCTTCCAATTTTGGGCTGTGTAATTCTCGTTGCTTCAGTGGTGAGATCGGGGCTGATGTTTTCCCACGATTTTGTTTTATTATGGGTTCTTATTGAGTTGTTTTGGCCACGATAGGGCCAAGAACGACTCAGGAATTGAATTTACAAGTCAAGGCTGCATATCACCCAAATTGTCACCTCAGTTTTTCTGTGGTGTTTGATTTTCTTCCCCAGAGTTGTGAATTGCTTGCTTTGTTGTGTGTATGCATTGGTTGGTCTTTGGACTATGTTGGAGTGGGAATGAAGGCTTGGTATGCTTGATAAACCTGGTGTGTTTAGGAGCGACATGGACAAAGTTAGAGGGATGGCTTTCTTCTCCACAACCCCTGAATAGAACCGGAAGGGAAGTAAGGTCCTGAGGGACTGTGTAGCAGAAAAGGGACTAATTCCTTGTGTTGGGTGTGTGTGGGTTTCCTAGAAGTCATGCTAGATCTGGTGTAGGTGTCCTTAGCTCTTGAGTGAGCCCACCAGCTTAGCATTCAATTTTTCCCGGGTCCCTGATGGCCTGATAAACCCAAATGTGTTGGCTTGGCTGATTTGTGTATCTTTGGCTATGTGTGAGCCTACTTAGTTCCTTATTCCTTGGGGAATCATGCCCAACTCGGGGGTGGCAGTGTTGCTGAGAGATTAAGGAGCACACTGGCCTATGGTTGGGTGGAACGTTGCAGCAACATAGCTGGTTGTGGGACAAGTTCTTCATAAGATAAGTATTCTTGTGTTCAATCTCTGCAAGCATATTTGATGTTTAATAAATTATGATGAACATGTTGATTGCCTGAATGTATGTTTTGCTTCCACTGTATGCTGAATAATTATGCATCTCTGCATGTTTTACTTCAAAGCATTTCAGTTTTTATGTATGTACATGTTCATGGGGCTAGTTGCCCAGATAGTTAATGGTATGGTAGCGTCCTCTTCACCGATCGGAGGGTCGGGGATGCCACAGTGTGGTATCAGAGCACACGTTGCAGCATGGGCCTCAATGGGCCGTGAAGAATCAGTGACAGAGGAAAGTTACCCTCTACCCAACAGCAGAAAAAAATAGAAAGCAGAGAAATGACAGGAAAATTTCAAAAAAAAAATTCAAAGTATGAAAATTATCGGATGGCTTAGGCTGAAGCCCATCCGATACTTCGGATTACTTAGCTGGAAGCTCATCCAATACACTGGATAACCTAGGTGGAAGTCCACCCGATAAGGAACCGATGGAAAGAAAATTTTGAAAATAGTCCAAGTTTGAAATTTGTCAGTGGTCTCGGCTGGGAGGAGCCGAGGGTGTCTGCTGGGAGGAGCCGATGGTCTCGGCTGGGGTGAGCCGAGACACAACCGACAAGGAAACTGAAGAGAAAAACCTAAAAAATTTCAAAAAAATTTGAAGTGTCAAAATCGTCAGAAGGCGTTAGCTAAAGCCAGCCGATACGCTGGCTCAATTAGCTAAAGGGCTTCCAATAATGCCGGAGGAGAAAATCAGAGGGGTGTCGAAGCTCTTGGCTAGGAGAACCTAAAGGTCTTGGCCAGGCAGAGCCGAGGTGTTAGCAAGGCTCGCCGAAAGGGAGCCGACACTGCGGCAGAAAGGAGAGGAAGAAGATAAGAAGAAAATTTTCCAGAATTTTTTTCAAGTACAGGAAATCTCAGAAAAAAATAGAGGATTGGCCAGTCGATGTGTATAGGAAGCTAGAGGAAGATCAGTCCGAAACGTCGGAAGAAAATAGAGGATTGGTCAGCCGATGTGTATTGAAAGCTAGAAGAAGATCGGTCTGAAACATCGGAAGAAAATAGAGGATCAGTTAACTGATGTGTATCGGAAGCTAGAGGAAGATCGGTCTGAAACACCAGAAGAAAATAGAGGATCGGTCAGCTGATGTGCATCGAAAGCTAGAGGAAGATCGGTCCGAAACGTCAGAAGAAAATAGAGGATCGGTCAGCCGATGTGTATCGGAATCTAGAGGAACATTGGTCAGAAACGTCGGAAGAAATTAGAGGATTGGTCAACCGATGTGCATCAAAAGGCAGAGGAAGAATGATCTGATGTGCATCGGAAGACAGATGAATATCGATCCGCTGAGGTATCGGAAGCGTCATCAATTAGTGATCTGATACATCGGATGGCTAGTTGGGAAGGGATCCGATATGATAAAAAAAATCTGAGTTTTTCAGTGGGATTTTCAGCAGTTTTTCAGTGGATTTACAGGGCCAAAAAGGAGGAAAATGGTAACGATCTTATGTGCCAGATTACGTGAAAATCAAATATTTATAATAATAAAAAATGAGGTCGCTGCCTTTGACCCCCGTCATCCCCCTGAGACAGTCGTTCTTTGAGGAAGAAAATTATGTGTTTTGGGAAAAGTTGTCATTTTATGATTTTTCCAAGAGAAGGTAAGTAATTCTGATTTGTGTAAAATGTTATGCAGCTAACAGTTGTGTTACCAACACGTTTGCAGAATCATAGTCACCTTCAATGGCAGTATTCCAGGTAGTGTAGTTTGGTAAAGTAAGTTGTGGTTCAGACATGAGAACGCATGACGGATATGATGCTCGGGATTCCTACAAGCGTGTGCGAGATGCCATGGGAGAAAATTTCTGAGTTGGAAATGATGACATAGGTTCTAATGGAAGGAGATTCCAAGAGACACCGCCAGATATTGCAGCCACCATGAGAAGCTTGATTAAATCCCAGGAAGAGCAGCATCAATTGAATGTTGCTATGTTGTAGAGTTTGAAAGACTTGCAAAGAAAGATAGACTTTGGACAGGGTACAGTAAAACCAGAAGGCAGTAAGAGCAGTACCAGGAGAAGAAGAAGGACTTCTAGTAGATCATCTGACTTCAAAGGATCCAGCGGGGATTCAAGCTCTTCTTCTCGTAAGGGGAAAACAAAGAAGCACCATAGGGATCGCTCTCGGGATGAGTTTAAGAAGGTTAAACTTCCTAGATTTGATGGTGAGGTAAAGACTGGACAAGAGGCTGAAGCTTGGTTTCTTGGAATAAAGAAGTAGTTCCAAGTTTAGGATTATTCAAGAAACATGAAGGCAAGGGTTTCCATATTCAATCTGAATGGAAGAGCATCCATTTGGTGGTAACACTTCAAGCAATTAAATAGGATTAGTGAAAGGAGACTTAAGTGGAAATAGTTCAAGAAGTATTTCAACCAGAAATACCTCTCTGACAGGTATTATGATGACAAGATTAAGGAGTTCCATGAGCTAAGATTGGGACAGCAGACCATGGAAGACTATGCAAATAATTTCTTAGAGTTGTTGAGGTATGTCAGGTATATCAAAGATGAGAAGGTGAAGGTCCAGTGTTTTTTGAGTGGATTTCCTCAGTCTTACAAAGATAGAATTGAGTTTTATGAACCTAGAACTCTTGAATAAGCAATAAGGAAGGCTAAGTATTGCTATGAGAAAAGCAAAGGAAAACTTGATTACCATAAGGCATGGAAGGAAAAGAAGAATGAGAAGTTTGACCAAAGAAAGAAAGGTTTCAAACCTTCTAACTTCAGGAATCAGCAAAAGCAGCCATCCCAAGCTAAGAGTAATCCAGTTGGAGTGATAGGAGAAAATCCTAAACATCCACAACATAATAGAGGACCACTCCAATGTTGGAAATGTGGAGGACCCCACATGCACAGAAGTTGTCCACTCGAGAATGAGAGTGCAAGGCCAGCTTACAACATTCAAGAAGCAGAAACAGTGGGTCAAGTTGTTTATGTAATTGTAACTTTGGAATGTATTCACTTGTATTTCTTATGTATTGTAACCCGATGTTTATTTCGGGATGTATTTGTAATGTACTTGAGTCATGTCATGCCCCGAGGTTCCTATCGGGAGTTTCTATAATGTAAACAAGTCATGTCAAGTCAAGGTGGGTAACCCTCCTATTGTCTAAGAGTTAAAGTCCCTGTAGTTTCGGGGCACTAGGGTTATTAGACTCACCTAGTGAAGTCGGAACCTAGTTGGGTTTAGTCAAGTCAAGAATTAGTATAAATAGAGAGCTAATCTCTCTATTTATCACACACTCACTCACACTCAGTTGTAGCGCATAGCTGAGGAAGAGAAAGACATTGGAGCAAGGAAGAAAGAGGTTACTACTGTCGAGAGATCATCTTACTGCTTTTGGGTTTCACTTTTGGTGTTGATTCTATCTCTAAGGAAGTTGCGGGTTTTTCTCCATTTATGGTTTCCCTGAGGAAAAACACTGTGTTCATTGTCTCTTGTGTTTGATTGTTGTGCTTGTTGTTCTCTCAGTTAAAGATCCTAATGTTATGTTAGCTTAATGTTAAAAATCTAACATGGTATCAGAGCTAACCTGAGAAGAAGACACTATGTAGCTGTGGAAACTAGGGCTTCCTACTTTGTGGATCTCTCTCCACATATTTTCAGAAAAATAAGGGTGGAATAACTCTCCTCCCTAGGGTGCATATTTCTATCGAAGCAGAATCCAATTATGAGGTTTTTTCAGTTTTGGATCCGACACTACTGCCAGAAACTAGGGCTTTTCACAGAAGTGGAATTTTTCAGTGAGCCCAGGCCTAGATTGATCTCCGCCCCAAAATCGAAGTTAGGGATCAAATTCAAAGCATTTGGTTGGACAGAACTCCGGAAAAGCAAAACCCTAATCTGCTCCTGAACTAGCATTGCAAGATTTCAGCTCCAAATCCAGATTCGACATCTTGACCTTGTAAGATCTAGATATTTTATATTTCCATTTGAGGTTCTCAGTTAAGATGTCTCATCATACCAAGCTTGATGAAAAGCTTGAGGGATCTGATAACTTCCAAGCCTAGAAGTATAGGATCTCCCTGGTCCTGGAAGAAAATGAGTTGGACTCCTATATCAGTGAGGAGGTTCCAGTTCCAGAGGGAGATGAGGCCAAGGCCTTATATAAGAAGAATTTGGTTATGGAAAAGAGGATCATTGTTGATTCTATCAAGGATCTCCTCATACCACAGGTGTCCTCCCTCAAGACACCTAAATCTATGTTTGATGCCCTAACCAAATTGTTTGAAGGGAAGAACATCAATCGAAAGATGACTCTAAGGAACCAGTTGAAGAATGTAAAGATCCAGAATGAGGAGACCATCCAGTCATACTTCACAAGGGTCTCCCAGATCAAAGAACAGCTGGAAGCAGTAGATGAAGAAGTGGAGAATGCAGAAATTATGATGACAACCTTGAATGGTCTCCCTAGGTCATGGGATTCTTTCATCCAAGGAATCTGTGCAAGGAAGAAGTTAGTCAAGTTTAGTAGACTATGGGAAGAATGTTCACAAGAAGAAGCTCAGATAGCAGCTTGAGAAGAAAATATGGGAAGTGAAGATCAAGCTCTCATAGTACACTCCAGGAAAGGAAGAAGGGAAAATCATCATCACCAAGGTAAGCATTCTCATCAGAAAAACAATCCTGTAAGAAGGGATCCATCCAAACTTAGATGTTATACATGCAATGAAATAGGACACTTTGCTAGAAATTGTCCCATGAGTAAGAATGGATCCAAGAAGAAGAATAACTCCAAAAGAAGACATTATGTTCACACTGCTGAGGATGATGATCCTCCCAGGAAGAGAGTAAAACAAGAAAGTGAATACTCTTCAAGTAAAGATGAATATGTTCTAATCTCTGTTCTCGCAGGAACTATCACTCATGGAAGCAAAGATTGGCTTATTGACAGTGGGGCTTCCAAACACATGACAGGTTTCAAGGAATCCTTTGAGAAACTATCCGAACATAATTCACCCCATAAGTTGAAACTTGGGGATGACTACCAATATCCCATAAAAGGTAGTGGTGAATCCTCCTACAAAATAGACTTGGGAAAATCTATGAAAATGAAGGATGTCTTGTTTGTATTAGGACTAAAGAAGAATCTTCTATCCATATCGGCACTAGATGCAAAAGGCATGAGGATTGCATTTGTAGATGGCCAAGTCTTCATGTGGTCAAGAGGAAAGACTATTGACGATGCAATAGTGATTGGAGAAGAAGAAGGAGGATTATACAAATTGAAGGGCCATCCAAAACAAGCTTTGGTCCATGACGCAGTAGATCCAAATGAACTTTGGCATAGAAGGCTTACACATGTGCATTACAGAGCACTACCACTTGCAAGCAAAGATGTTGTAGGTCTTCCAGAAATTCAAGCAAAACATGAAGGGGTCTACAAAGGATGTGCGAAAGGAAAGAATACAAAGAAGATATTTCCAAGTAGCGAAAGCAAGGCAAAAGGAATCTTGGAAATCATCCACTCCGATGTATGCAAACCAATGTCATCAAGTTCACTAAGCGGGTATGTATACTATGTTTCATTCATTGATGACTTTTCTAGGAAACCATGGATTTACTTCATGAGGAACAAAGATGAAGTTTTTAGCAAGTTCAAGGAATTCAAAGCCTTGATCGAGAACCACACAGAAAAGAAGATCAAGACCTTTCGATCAGATAATGGTGGAGAATTCACATCAAATGAATTCAAAGACTTATGCAAAGAATCAGGGATTAAGAGGGAGTTATCCACTCCATATAATCCACAACAGAATGGGGTTGTAGAGAGGAATAATAGAACTATCATAGAAGCTACAAGAGCAATGCTTCATGATCAAGATCTTCCCATGCATTTCTGGGCAGAAGCTGCTAGGACAGTGGTGTATGTACATAACCGTACTCCACATAGATTACTAGAGAACAAGACACCTGAAGAATTCTTTTCCAACAAGAAACCAGAAGTCAGCCATCTCAGAATATTTGGCTGTCCAGTGTACATACACATTCCAAAAGAGAAGAGAACAAAACTTATCCTTTAAGAAAGAAGGGTATATTTGTGGGATACTCTGAAAGCTCGAAGGCTTACAGAATATACTTCCCAAGATTCAAGAAGATCAACATCAGCAGGGATGTAACATTTGATAAAGACACAGCTTACAACAAATCCAGAAAAAGACTTGCTCAAGATCCTGAAGAAGCAGAAGCACCCAGAATTCATGATATAACCATGAACGAAGAAATTCAAGAAGAAGATCGAGAATTTGAAGAACCACAAAGACCTGTAGATCCACCTCAAGAGAAGAATCCTCACAAGAGGAAACCTGCTTGGGTACGAGAAATTATCCAAGGTGTGGAAAGATATGGGGCTCCAGAAGATAATCACAGAGAAAGAAAGAGAACCAAATCCTGCTCGAGATATGTAGCTTTACTATGTGACTTTATCAATGAAGAACCTTCCAATTATGAAGAAGTGGCAGAACGGAAAGAATGGAAGGATGCTATGATCGAAGAGTATCTATTAATATTGCACAGTGATCTAGGGACTAAACATCAGTCTCATCAAAGATTAATCAACAAATAACTCATGAAATGGTGTAAATGGGCTACGGAATGAGTAGTCGCTCTGTATATTCACACAAGAATGAGAAATTACATTACAATGTCATGCTACAAGCATGAATGAGAAGCAATTTGAATTCCTAAGGAGTTCATTCGAATTGAATGAGTGAGTCTAGCTTAATTGAATGTAAGCCATAGTCAACACTCAAGTTAACCACTGATCAAAACCCTAATTTACTCAACTGAGCCCTAACTGAAGTCGGAGTGCAATAAATGACTGAGTCTGAACTAAAAGAGATCAGACACATGTCACAGCAAGGTAACCATCAAGTGGTAGCGCTTCAATGACTCCAATGAACCCCGATGAGGTTAACTGAAGTGTAACTGAACATCAGAAGTGGTTGGAGGCACCCCTGTTGACTCCAGTTCATTAAATAATCATTAAATAAACAATTTAATGAAGGGAGGCACCTTCATTTCCCTATTTAACTGATTGTAATCATCAGTTAGTAATTAGGTGCATTAATATCACTCAAATCACCCCCGGAGTGCTCCAATTAGCCTCCCCGAATGTAGGAGAAGGCTAAGTTAGCCTCCTTAACTGAAGGTAGGCGTGGACATGATCTAGCTGATGACATTTAATGCTCCAATGATGTTAATTAAGCCAATAATACTTAGGATAGTGGTGTAACTAGGCCAAATTGACCAAAATGAGTGTGTAAGGTGGTAAATGTCTCCAACAACCCCCCTTATGCTATACTCAGGAGGAGTTAGAAAACATAAAATGCATAAAAATGATAGGGCCCCGGAAACTAAGGCCATAGGTCACCCTGTACAATGCTGAAACTGAAACAATGCTCAAAAACGAACTAAGTGAGGAAAAGAGGGAAAACCCAGTGGGAAAACCCCCCCTCAAGCTGAACACTGAAAGTAGTTTGAATCACCCTGATGAACTCACCCCCAACAGTGAATGGAGGTAAGTGAACTTCTTTTCTGAAAAGCTCTTGGTTAAGATGTCTGCAATCTTCTCATCAGTCGGGCAGTATTGCAGAATGATGGTCATGTCATGCACTAGCTCCCTGATATAGTGCATGTGGATCTCTACATGCTTGGTCCTCTACCTAGTAACTGGATCTGTGGATATCTTAATAGCACTTTGATTGTCACAAAAGAGGACAGCAGACAAATTACTACCGATATCAAACTCTGAAAGAATGCCTTGCAACCAAACTGCTTGGATGCAAGCATTCACCGCTCCTCGATACTCGGCCTCTGCTGAAGATAGTGCTATGGCAGCCTGATTTTTGCTAGACCAGCAAATGGGGCCACCACCAAACATGAATACATATCAAGAAGTAGACTTCTAATCAATAGAATCACCTGCCCAATCGAAATCTGTGTATCCAACCAGCTCTAGCTCGGAGTCTGCAGCATAGTGAATGTCGTAGGTCCTGGTTCCCTGAATATACTGGAGGATCCTCTTGGCTTCCTTCCAATGAATATCATGAGGCTGATGTATGCATCTTGATATAGCATTCATAGCATAACAGATATCAGTCCAATAATGTGTCAAGTACAACAAGCTACCAATTAGTTGTCGATAGATAGTGCAGTCCATGGGAGGTGTGCTTTTTCCTTCTTCAAGGCTGATCCCTGAAAGGAAAGGGAATGGTGCAGGCCTACAATCAGCCATGTTAAAATTTACTAATAGGTCTGAAATGTATTTGGATTGAGTGACCATAATCCCATCATAATTTTGCTCAATTTCGAGCCCCAAAAATTGTTTTAGGAGCCCCAAATCACTCATTTCAAAGGCATTGTGGAGAGCAGTTTTGATGGCTGAAATGGAGACAATTGTGCTACCTGTGATCAGTAAGTCATCAAAATATAAAACAATAATAATAATATTACCATTAGATATCTGTAAATACACATTTTTATCTAATCTACACCTTTGGAAGTTTTGCGAGAGAAGGAAGGCATCCATCTTGGAATACCACTCTCTTGGGGCCTGTTTTAACCCGTATAGTGGCTTCTTTAGCTTGCAAACTAAAGATGGATCAGTGATGTATCCCTTAGGCTGCTTCATGTATATCTCCTCATGAATATCTCCATGTAGAAATGTTGACTTAACATCCATATGATGCACTTCCCAGTGCTTAGATGCTGAAATTGCCAAAACTAGGCGGATGGAGTCCATTTTTGCAACCGGTGCAAAGGTCTCATGGTAGTCCACACCTTGGACCTGAGAGAAACCTTTTGCCACCATCCTTGCCTTATATTTGTAGGTGCTTCCATCAGCAGCAACCTTGGTTCGAAATACCCACTTGCATTGAACCAATTTCCTTCCTGGAGGAAGAGAAACTAGCTCCCAAGTAGTGTTTTTCTGAAGAGAATTCATCTCTTCATCCATGGCAACTTGCCATCTCGGATCCTTCCGAGCATGGTAGTAGGATTTTTGGTATAAAAAATCATCAAATAGCAAGTTTCTAACAGAAAATTATCAGTACAAGAGAGTGCAATACCTGCTCTTTGGAAATCAGACCGGGTTCTCCTTGGATCATCCGGATTTCCAATGTTATCTCCTGCAGAGGAGAGTGTCTGTCGGGCCCATGTGGGAAGATGATTTTGCACTTCAGGTTCTAATTCAGCATATGATTATTGCTGCACACTGATATAAGAAATAAAAGGATCCAAATCAAGGTCATCACCCCCAATTTCATCATCCAAATATTCAGTAGAATAGGAAAGAAATTCAGCAGTTTTCTCCTTCACTAGTTCCACCTCCTGAAGAGGCTCATCGAACTTGACACTTCTCTCGATGATGATCTATTTTGTTTTGATATCCAACAGCTTGAAACCTTTTGATTCATTAGGATACCCAAAAAACAGACATTCTATGCTTTGTGGTTTCAAATCCCTTCTTTTATCAAGTGGAATCGGGGCCCATACAGTGGACCCAAACACCCATAGGTTCGACACATCCAGCTTGTGTCCGAAGTATGATTCGAAAGGGGTATTCCTTTTCATGGATGAGTGTGGCACCCTGTTCTAAATGTATGTTGCATCATGCATGGCTTCAGCCCACAAATTTGCGGCAAGCTTCTTTGATTCCAACATACATGTGGTCATCTTCTTGAGAGGCCGATTCTTCCTTTCCGCTACTCCTTTTTGCTGGGGAGTGTAGGGAATTGAATGTTGGACCTGAATACCACTTTGGGAGAATATGTGCAGCAAATCATTACTGAAATACTCCCCGCCATTATCAAATCTCAAGATCTTGATCTTAAGCCCAGAGGCATTCTCGATCAAGGCCTTCAATTCAGAAAATTGTTCACATACTTCAGACTTCTTTTTGAGAAAGAAGACCCATGTGTACCTTGAAAAATAATCAATAAAAGTCAAGAGATAACTTGATCCATTCATGGATGTGACAGGAATTGGACCGATGATATCAGAATGTATCAGCCCCAATATGCATGTAGCTCAGTTTTCCTTCCCCCGATCAAACTTGTGCTCAAGGTGTTTTCCAATCACACAGCCCTTGCAATTTCCGGTGGTTTCTTTGATGACCGGGAGGCCTTCAACCATGGAGTTTTTCTATAATTGCTGAAAATATTTGAAATTTATATGGCCAAACCTTTCATGCCACAAACTACTAACCTCATTTCCATGAGTTAGCAGAGCAGTGGGCTTTGCATCCCAGCACAAAGTGGGAGAACTCATACGCTCTTGCATGATGGTTTGCAAGACCTTTAGCAATGAGTTTCCTGGATGCAAGATCCGTTATCTCAACATCATTTGAGCTAAAAGAAACTCTCTTAGGCAATCCAGTATGTGTCATCTGATATAATCTAAGGATATTTGATGCCAGAGATGGTACATACAAAACATTTGAAAAATAGCCATACTTATGATCAACCGTACCTTATCCTTCTGAAATGATGGTGGAGTCATCTCCCATGTGGATGGGGATGGATTTTCCAGTCTCCAAGGATGAAAAGGAGTTACTTTCAGCCATCATGTGGTTCGAAGCTCTAGAATCAATCAAGAGTGCTTTGGACTTCGAAGTGCTTTGCATGAGGGCATGACCTTTTTCATGCTGTGGTTCTCGATCTTGTTGATCTCTCCTCCGAAATCTTTTCGGAAGATTGATGTGATTTCTCTCAAGGAGAGAGGTAGCTTCATCAAGATTCTTCTTCATGCAGGCATGTTCAGGGTGGAAGCCCTTCCCATAGTATGAACACTTGACTTTTTCCTTTCCATGGTTCCCTTTTCCTTTGTTCTTCCTTGAGCCGGAAGACTCATCATGCTGTTGGTTTTCAACTCTAGGCTTAGGAGCATCAAATTTAGTTTTTGGGTTCTTCTGCTGCTTTCCTTTACCCTTCAGATCTTTGGGCCCCGAGACATGGAGGGCTTGATCACGGGAAGATCTGATGATTCCCATCTAGACAAGCTTGTCATATTCACTTGTTAGGGACTCAATGAAGGCATTGAGTGTAGGCATCTTCCATCCAGGGGTTGTGAGCTTCCCCGCACGAAATGTAGAAACAAAAACTGAATAATCAGCCCCAAGTTTGGAGAGTATGGCGAGGATGATCTGATCATCCCCCTTCTCCACTTTGCATTGCTTCAAGAGTAAAATAGTGTGCTTGAACTTTGTGAAAAAGTCATTTAGAGTCTCGAAATTGGAGTGATGGAGATACATCAACTCATTTTCGAGCTGGTAAACTCTCAAGTCATCTTGCTTTCCATATAGAGTTTCTAATTTGTCCCATATTTCTTTTAGAGTCTTCAATCCCGCAAGATGGAAAAGAAGATCACGGGAAATAGAGAGGCACAAGAAACTGAATGCTTCATCCTTCTTGTTCAAGAATATTGATTTTTCTATGGCAGAACCAGGCTCATCTTCAGTGTCCATGGTGACTCTATAGAATCCTCTGGAGCGCAGCTGAATCTCCATGTCACCTTTTCATGAGTGGAAATTGTATGGAGTCAAAAAATCTACTGAGGAGGCCATGTGGATTTGCTAGAGCGAATGCTTCACCTGTAGAAAACCTGAAAATCACAACAGAAAGGGCAATGTAAGGTCAGATAGCCTGCACATTTTAGGCTTTCATCACACCCAATATAGTCAATCAAGCAAGCTTGATCAACAAGTTCTTTACATGGGGTATTAAGTGGTAAGCCTTGGCTTCTGGTGCAGTGCTGGATTTTTGAGCTATTGCTCAATTTTCATGCAGAAATCTATCAAAAAGCTTGTTTTTGAGAGATAGAGCTTCGTCCTGCCGTGAGCTCTGACACCATATTAATCTTGCACAGTGATCTAGGGACTAAACATCAGTCTCATCAAAGATTAATCAACAAATAACTCATGAAATGGTGTAAATGGGCTACGGAATGAGTAGTCGCTCTGTATATTCACACAAGTATGAGAAATTACATTACATTGTCATGCTACAAGCATGAATGAGAAGCAATTCGAACTCCTAAGGAGGTCATTCGAATTGAGTGAGTGAGTCTAACTTAACTGAATGTAAGCCACAGTCAACACTCAAGTTAACCACTGATCAAGACCCTAATTTACTCAACTGAGCCCTAACTAAAGTTAGAGTGCAATAAATGACTGAGTCTCAACTGAAAGAGATCAGACACATGTCATAGCAAGGCAACCATCAAGTGGTAGTGCTTCAATGACTCCAATGAACCCCTACGAGGTTAACTGAAGTGTAACTGAACATCAGAAGTGGTTGGAGGTGCCCCTGTTGACTCCAGTTCATTAAATAATCATTAAATAAACAATTTAATGAAGGGAGGCACCTTCACTGCCCTGTTTAACTTATTGTAATCATCAGTTAGCAATTAGGTGCATTAATATCACTCAGATCACCCCCGGAGTGCTCCAGTTAGCCTCCTCAAATGTAGGAGAAGGCTAAGTTAGCCTCCTTGACTAAAGGTAGGCGTGGATGTGATCTAGCTGATGACATTTAATGCTCCACTGATGTTAATTAAGCCAATAATACTTATGATAGTGGTGTAACTAGGCCAAATTGACCAAAATGAGTGTGTAAGGTGGTAAATGTCTCCAACAGTATCAATTAATCATGAAGAATAATGTTTGGGATGTTGTCCCAAGACCAGAAGGGAAGTCGGTTGTAACTTCCTAATGGATCTACAAGATCAAGCATGTTGCAGATGGTAGCATAGAGAAATATAAGGCAAGATTCGTGGCTCATGGTTCCTCACAGAAAGAAGGGATAGACTATGAAGAAACCTTTGCACCTGTAGCCAGATACACTTCCATTAGATTAGTACTTGCTCTGGTTGTAGTGATGAAATGGAAGATACACCAAATGGATGTCAAGACTACTTTCTTGAATGGTGTAGTGGGAGAGGAAGCGTATGTAGAACAACCACTTGGTTTTGAGACACATGATAGGGAGTCTCATGTGTGCAGATTGAAGAAAGCCCTGTACGGTTTGAAATAGGCACCCAGGACATGGTACGGTAGAATTGACAGCTTTCTAACTAGTTTGGGCTTTACCAAGAGTAAAGCAGATTCCAACCTTTACTACAAGTTTGAAGATGGAAACCCAGTGATGCTCCTACTGTATGTAGATGATCTGTTTGTAATAGGTATGAATGGGTTGATTTTTTATACGAAAAGAAAGCTTGCTACCGAGTTTGAAATGAAGGACTTGGGTATGATGCATTATTTTCTAGGCATGGAGGTGTGGCAGAATGCGGATGGAATATCCCTCGGACAAGGGAAGTATGTAGTAGAGATCCTGAAGAGGTTTGGGATGATGGATTGCAAGGCCATGACCACACCTATGGCATCGAACCTGAAGCTATTGAGTGATGCTTCGTCAGAGACGGTTGATGCTACGATGTATCATCAGATGATTGGGTCCTTGATGTACCTGACAAACACGAGACCAGACATTTGCTTTGCTGTGAACACCTTGAGCCATTTCTTGACATATATGAGACATGTTCACTTGATTGCTGCAAAGCATATTCTGAGGTACCTGAGGGGTACAATTGATTATGGGCTCAAGTATGAGTCAAATCAAAAGATTAACCTGGAGGGTTATGTTGATTCAGATTGGGCAGGCAGTGCCATCGATAGGAAGAGCACTTCATGGTGTTGCTTCAGTATGGGATCAGGTGTGATCTCTTGGTTTAGCAGGAAGAAATCATGTGTGGCACTGAGTACAGCTGAAGCAGAGTATGTTGCAACTTGTTTAGCTAGTTGTGAGGCAATATGATTGCGGAAGCTACTGTCTGATTTATTTGATCTCCAGATGGATGCTACTTATATACATTGTGATAACCAGAGTTGCGTAAAGTTGTCAAAGAATCCAATGCTCCATGACAAATCGAATCATATTGAGATCAAGTATCACTATATCAGGAATATGGTGCAGAGGGGAGTAGTGAAGCTCCAGTATGTTGCGACGGAGGAACAGATAGCTGGTGTGTTGACGAAGCCATTGGCTAGGGTGAAGTTCGAGTACTTCAGGGAGAAGCTTGGTGTTATCCAGATCGAGGTTTCCTCCAAAGGGAAATGATGAGACCCAGAGCCATTCTGACATGGTGAGAGGATTGGTTCCTTCCATGGTCAGATGTAAGGGCTGATCCATTCTATCATGGTGAGAGGATTCGTTCCTTCCATTTCATATATGAGTGCTGAGCCATTCTAATGTGAATGTAGGATTGGTTCCTACATGATCAAAAGTAAGCGTTGAATTCCATTCTTGGAATGGAGGCACCTGGTCAGTTACCAGGTAGCTCAGTCTGGGACTGGGGGCCATTCTGATATGACTGTGGAATTGGTTCCTACAAGATCAGATGTGAGTGCACGCCCTTCTGACATTGGTTGTCAAATGTAAGTGCAGATCCCTTTCGGCATGAAGGATTGGTTCCTCGCATGGTCGAATATAAGTGCTGAGCCCTTCTGACATTGGTTGTCAAATGTAAGTGCAGAGCCTTTCGACATGGAGGATTGGTTCCTCGCATGGTTGAGTGTAAGTGCTGAAGCCTTTCCGACGTTGGTTGACGGATGTGAGTGCTGGGCCTTTCTGATAGGGTTGTGGGAGGTGTTCCCACATGGTCAGATGTGAGTGTTGGGCGTGCCTACATGATAGATATAAGTGTTGGGCATGCCTACATGATAGATATAAGTGTTGGGCGGGCCATTCTGACTTAGGGTCAGATATAAATGTTGAAGAAGACCTACATGGAGGCTAGGCCTACAACCAGCATGAAAAAGGGCTGGCTCTCTAGAACTTCCTGTGATGAGAAGAATCATGAGATATCACCCGTGAAGATCTAGTGATGATGATCTAGCAAGATGATCCCGGTCAAGGGATGATCCAGATCCAGAGATGATGCTCCAGAGATGAACCAGATCGAGGCATGATCCAGATCCAGTGATGATGATCCAGATCGAGTGATGATCCAGATCCAGGTGAAGATGAAGGTGACTTGAAGATAGAGATGACTTGAAGGTGAAGATGACGAAGACTCAATGATGATCCAGATGATACAGAGAAGAAGACTTGTGCTGATAAATTGTGTCGAGAGAATACCTTCCTAGTTAAGAGGGAGTGTTGATGTAATTGTAACTTCGAAATTTATTCACTTGTATTTCTTATGTATTGTAACCCGATGTTTATTCCGCGATGTATTTGTAATGTACTTGAGTCATGTCATGCCCCGAGGTTCCTATCGAGAGTTTCTATAATGTAAACAATTCATGTCAATTCAAGGTGGGTAACCCTCCTATTGTCTAAGGGTTAAATTCCCTGCAGTTCCAGGGCACTAGGGTTATTAGACTCACCTAGTGAAGTCAGCCCTAGTTGGGTTTAGTCAAGTCGGGAATTAGTATAAATAGAGAGCTAGCCTCTTTATTTATCACACACTCACTCACACTCAGTTGTATCGCATAGCTGAGGAAGAGAAAGACACTGGGGCAAGGAAGAAAGAGGTTACTGCTGTCGGGAGATCATATTACTGTTTTTGGGTTTTGCTTTTGGTGTTGATTCTATCTCTGAGGAAGTTGTGGGGTTTTCTCCATTTATGGTTTCCCCGAGGAAAAACACTGTGTTCATTGTCTCTTGTGTTTGATTGTTGTACTTGTTGTTCTCTCAGTTAAAGATCCTAATGTTATGCTAGCTTAATGTTAAAAATCTAACACAAGTGGCAAGGGCCATCCCTAGGATTTATGCAGCACTGGAGGACCGCCAGGAAGATCACCAGTCAATTGTGGTTGAAGTTGCAGGTAAGATTGTTGAGCAAACTGTTTCTATTTTGATTGACCCTCGTTCTACTCAAAATTACATTATCCCTAGAGTAGTGGAGATTTGTGCTTTTAAGAAAGTAAAGCATAGAAAATCTTGGTTAGTTCAGCTAGCCACTGGAACTAAGAGAAAGGTTAGTGAAGTGATCGAGAAATGTCCATTCGTCATGAATGGATTGGTCACTTGTGTAGATCTGAATGTTCTACCACTTGGTTCCTATGATGTTCTCATTGGAATGGATTGTTTAGAATCTCACGGGGTAAAGCTTGATTGTTACAATAATACTTTCGAATGCATGGATGAAGAAGGGAACCCAATAGTTGTGAAAGGTATACCAAAGGTGATTTCAGTAAGGCGGGTTTCAGCAATGCAGTTGAAGAAATTATGTAGGAAAGGTTGCCAGTTGTATGTAGCTCATATTCTGGAGGCATCGGAGCATGAAACTCCTAGGTTGGAGGACTTTCAGGTGTTACAGGAATTCAAGGATGTGTTTCCTGATGAGATTCAAGGGATTCCTCCAAAGAGGGACATTGATTTCACAATTGAACTTGTGTCAGGAGCAGCACCCATGTCCAAGACACCCTATAGGATGAGTACACCAGAGATGCTAGAACAAAAGATGCAACTGCAAGAGTTGTTGGAAAAGAAGTATATCAAGTCGAGTGTGTCTCCTTGGGGAGCACCAGTTCTGTTTGTAAAGAAGAAAGATGGTACACTCAGGTTATGTATTGATTACAGATAATTTAACAAGGTTACTGTGAAGAATAAATACCCGTTTCCTAGGATTGATGACCGCTTTGATCAAATGAGAGGAGCAAAGGTATTTTCCAAGATTGACTTGAGGTCTGGTTACCATCAGGTGAGAATCAAGGATGAAGACATTCATAAGACAGCCTTCAAAACAAGGTATAGACATTATGATTTTGTAGTGGTACCATTTGATCTCACAAATGCACCCACTACATTTATGTGCCTTATGAATAGTGTCTTCAGCAGGTATTTGGACAAGTTTGTTCTTGTTTTCCTTGATGACATTCTTATTTATTCTAAGAATGAGGAAGAGCATGAAGAGCATTTGAGATTGACATTGCAATTGCTCAGGGATCATCAACTGTATGCAAAGTGGAGCAAGTGTGACTTCTATAGAGATAGAATTCAGTATTTGGGTCACATTATCTCAGAAGAGGGTATATCTATGGACCTTGAAAAGATTGAAGCGATTATGAATTGGCATACTCCAAGAAATGTGACAGATGTAATATCTTTTATGGGACTCGCAGGATACTACAAGAGATTCATTGAAGGATTCTCCAAACTTGCACATGCCATCACTTCTTTGCAAAAGAAGGGGATAAAGTTTGAATGGAAATCGAGGTGTGAAGAAAGCTTCTAGCAGTTGAAAAATATCCTCACCAGTGCACCAGTATTGAAAGTTGCAGACCGAGAGAAAGATTTTGTGGTGTGTACCGATGCATGCGGACAAGGGCTTGGAGGAGTCCTTATTCAAGACAACCACATGATATGTTACGAGTCAAGAAAGCTGAAGGAGCATGAGAAGAACTATGCCACTCATGATCTAGAGCTTGAAGCCATAGTACATGCCCTCAAGATGTGTAGGCATTACTTGATGGGTAGAAGATTTGAACTAAGGACATACCATTGTGGTCTAAAGTATCTATTTGATCAACCTACTCTGAATGCTAGGCAAGCAAGATGGCTAGAGTTTTTATGTGAGTTTGATTTTGAAATCAAGCACATAAAGGGAAAATAGAATAAGGTAGCTAATGCACTCAGCAGGAAGGTGCAGGAAATGCATGTGGCATCTCTTAGTATTTTCCAATCAGATTTGAGGCAGCAGATTGGTAATCGTACTGCTAGAGATGAATTGTATGAGCTGGTAAAAGACAAATTGCAGCAGCAAAGTCTTGAGAAGAGGTATGAGGGATATAAATTGGAAGAAGATGGAATTCTTACTTATAAAGGTGGAATTTATTTTCTAAATGTAGCAAAGTTGAGGAGAGTTGTTATGGATGAAATCCATCAAGCTCCGTATTTTGGTCACCCGGGATACCAGAAGACAATTGCTACCGCCAGAAAACAGTACTTTTGGCCAGGAATGAAAAAGGACATGGCTGAATACATTTCAAGGTGCATTAAATGTCAGCAGGTAAAGGTTGAGCATCAACACCCAGCAGGTTTGTTGCAGCCTTTTCCAGTTCCAGAATGGAAATGGGAAGTTATTTCCATGAATTTTATTACAGGCTTGTCGATGACTTGGAGACAACATGATTCCATCATGGTTGTGGTGGACAAGTTGATAAAGGCAACGCATTTTATATCGATGAAGTCTACGCATAATACTGATGGCATTGCAAAGATATTCATGAAGGAAATTTTCAAATTGCATGGATTGCCTAAGGCAATAGTCTCTGACAGAGATGTCAAGTTCACTTCCAATTTTTGGAAGGGGCTGTTTGCAGATTTGTGTACAAAGCTAAACTTCAGCACTACCTACCATCCTCAGACAAATGGGAAGATAGAGAGATTTAATCAAGTGCTTGAATATATGCTTCGCATGTATGTGATGGACAAACCAACCAAGTGGGAAGATTACTTACACTTGGTAGAGTTTGCTTATAACAATGGACAACAGGCATCCTTGGGGATGAGTCAGTATGAAGCTTTGTATGGAAGAAGGTGTAGGACACCAGTGACTTGGGATAACCCAATGAACATGGTTGTGCTTGGTCCAGAATTGCTCAACGATATGGAGCGAGAGGTTGTAAAGATCAAGCAGAATCTTAAAGTAGGACAGGGCAGACAGAAAAGCTATGCAGATAAGCAGAGGGTGAACAGGGAGTTCAGTGTTGGGGATCATGTTTACCTCAGAGTGAGGGCAAAGAAGAGTTCCTTGAAGCTTGGAAGTTGTGCCAAGCTCTCACCAAGATATTGTGGGCCGTTTGAAGTGCTTGAAAGAATAGGTCCAGTTGCATATAGAATTGCATTGCCTTCTAGCACTAGAGCTCATGATGTTTTTCATGTTTCTTTGCTTAAGAAATATGTACATGATCCTAACCATGTGATAAATTGGGATGTGATTCAGGTGGAACCCGAGGGAGAGTTCCAAATCGATCCAATGTGCATCCTCGATAGGAAGGTCACAATGCTCCGGAACCAAGCCATATGGCAGGTAAAGGTGCAATGGGAGCACTATGAGCCTGAAGAGGCTACATGGGAGCTGGAGGATGCCATGCGATTGGCACATCCATTTTTGTTCAATTTTGTAAAGCACTGAGGACGGTGCTATTGAAGGGGGAGGGGAATGTAACAACCCGGTTTTGACCCCATTTGCATTAAATGTATATGATGTATATATTGTAATTAATCATGGTGTTGAGCTAAAGGAAAAATCCCCACCATTGATTTAGCGTTTAATGTTCCGGTGATTAAAATCGTTGCCAATGGTATATCGTGATATCCGGCACATTATAATTCTGGCATCATGTAATTATGCATTTTAATTTAAATGAACCCCAACCAGCTATGTCAATGCAACCATAATGAAAAGGGCATGATTTTCCTAAGAATAGGGAGGGAAATTGTTTAACCCTTGGGAGCCATTGGTGAAAAGCCAAGTGTCGATTGATAAACCCTCTTAGCTTTCACCCACCTTTTTGTCTTACTCACCTTTTCCTTGTCTCACTTAGTCAACTACCACATTAAAAAACCTCTATTGTTAGTTGGGCAGTGGTGTGTGGCAGGACTGTCAGTCCTTGCCCACACGCACACTCCATCAGCAGACTCGTTCACCCTCACATGGGAAGGAAGAGAGGGGACGACCCCATTATTGCATTCTTTCCCATCCTCACGCAGAGGCAGTCATTTTTCTCCTCACACCCAGGTTTGGGATTTTCCCTCACGCAGTCACTTAGTTTTCACGCGTGCATGCAATGACTGGTTCAATCTTCATTTTCCCAATTATGGGTTGTGTGTGTGTATTTTCCATACCAGATTTGTGTTTTTGTGTATACGTTCCCCTGTCCATGCTGAGAGTCTGATCTCCTCTTCCAATTTCGGGCTGTGTAATTCCCGTTGCTTCAGTGGTGAGATCAAGGCTGATGTTTTCCCACGATTTTAGTTTGTTGTGGGTTCTTATTGAGTTGTTTTGGCCACGATAGGGCCAAGAAAGACTCAGGAATCGAATTTTCCAGTCAGAGCTGCGTATTACCCAAATTGTCACCTCGGTTTTTCTGTGTTGTTTGATTTTCTTCCCCAGAACTGTGAATTGCTTGCTCTGTTGTGTGTATGCAGTGGTTGGTCTTTGGACTGTGCTGGAGTGGGAATGAAGGCTTGGTATGCTTGATAAACCTGGTGTGTTTGGGAGCCACGTAGACAGATTTAGAGGGATGGCTTTCTTCTCCAAAACCCTTGAATAGCACTCGAAGGGAAGTCAGGGCCTAAGGGACTGTGTAGCAGAGAAGGGACTAATTCCTTGTGTTGGGTGTGTGTGGGTGTCCTAGAAGTCAGGCTAGTTCTGGTGTAGGTGTCCTTAGCTCTTCAGTGAGCCCACCAGCTTAGCATTCAATTTTTCCCAGCTCCTTGATGGCCTGATAAACCCAACTGTGTTGGCTTGGCTAATTTGTGTATCTTTGGCTATGTGTGAGCCTGCTCAGTTCCTTATTCCTTGGGGACTCATGCCCAGCTCGGGGGTGGCAATGTTGCTGAGAGATTAAGGAGCACGCTGGCCTATGGTTGGGTGGAACGTTGCAGCGATGGAGCTGGTTGCGGGACAAGTTCTTCATAAGATAAGTATTCTTGTGTTCAATCTCTGCAATCATATTTGATGTTTTTGATGTTTAATAAATTATGATGAACATGTTGATTGCCTGAATGTATGTTTTGCTTCTACTGTATGCTGAATAGTTATGCATCTATGCATGTTTTACTTCAAAGCATTTCAGTTTTTATGTATGTACATGTTCATGGGGCTAGTTTCCCAGATAGTTAATGGTCTGGTAGCATCCTCTTCTCCGGTCGGAGGGTCGGGGACGCCACAGGGATGCAGAAACGACATTCTGCAAAATCCTGTTCTCCGCAATTTTCTGTCCGCAACTATTCTTTCCACAAGTTGCAGGATGCAAGATGTGGAATTGTGGTTTCATAGATATCTACTTCCATAAGTTGCGGGATGCGGGATTGTGGTGTCACAATTCCCATATTTCTCGATTCTGTAAATTCAAGATTTCTGTAGCGTTGATCCTTGCAGGTTAATTTTCAGCCGTTGATCTGCTTCCAAATGTGGAACATATGGTGACCGTCAATTTCCGTCACGCTTTTCTTTCCGTCGTTTGATCTCCTCTGAGATATTTCCTTTTAGATTGTCGAATTGATCAATGGTGGATGGGGAGGGCATGACAGTGTGGTAACAGAAGACGAATGTTGAGGAATGTTTCATGGCCTTGCCCTGTGTTTCCAAGAACGATGATGGTTTCATAGGAAATTTTTAATTCCGCATGACAATCGGGGTATGGGTACGTGACATCTTCTATTGTAATCATTTCTTCTAGAACATGGTATTCTTAAGAGAACACTCCATGAATCACTCCTCAAATGCATCTACTAATATATGTTTCATATACTCAAGGTCCACATAATACAAGATGATTCTATATTTGTATTTAGAAGAGATTAGGGAAATATAAGTTGAAAACTAACATATAAGATCTCCATTACAACAAATAGGAACACCAAAAATATCTTTATCATGGAAGGAATAATGATGAGATGTAGGAAGTATTTTGATAATGGAACCTTTTCCTCATGGATAACCCCATTGACATAATGTTCATGGTATACTGGAGCTTTTATGTTGTTGTGGTCCACATCTCTCAACAAATGTGAGAATAGTTTTTGTATAAAAATGTATTTAAATTATAGAAACATAATCAACTCTGCATTAAAAAAAAAAAAAATTGCATCTTGTTTAATGTTGGTAGTAAGTTTGTGGTAGGATTCTCTAAAATATTGAAATCATCATGTTGTATCATTTTACAAAATCCAACAATCCTAAAGAATCGCAATGATGAAAGCACAAAACATTAAATGTTATTATGCAATAACTAGAAGATAGATGAATTCCTAATGATGGTTATTAACATTGACTAAGACCAACTTTGGTTAATGGAACCTTAAGTTTAGATCACCATAGTTATCATGAGTTGAAAAGTTAGGAATGTGAGTATTGTAGAAAAATATTTTGATTGGGATATATTGTGGTTTCCCAAAGGTATTTTTCAAGCTTATACATGTTGAGTATAATATCATTAGAACTTAGAAAAGTTGTTGCAAGAATATACTCATTATGAAAAAGTATTTATAAAAAGGTTGTTGCAAGCTAATGATACTCACTTGTGACATGTTAGCTACAATGGACTTCTGGAAAAATAGAAATTTGATTATTAAAATGAATTATCAGGCATACCTACATAGTTTTTTTGAATATGGTGTAAAAAAATGAAACATAGACATCTGATCACCTTCTAGAATATCTAGATTTTATATATTGAAAATAGGTATAACTCCCAAAAAATTGTGTTCTTCTAAGATTGGTATGTTATTTTTTCTCTAAAACATAATGCATATGTTTACATTAGGCCCTAGTTTTGGTATGTAAACAGTCAATTTTTGTGAAAAAATTAATATGTAGAATTGTACATAAATTGGTTCTTGTGTAGCATTATTTTTCCAAAACTTTCAAATTTAATTTTATGTTTAAAAAAAATAAGGATATCAGCGGAGCCCTAAAATGGCAAGGTCTGGTGTTAGGCCCCGCTATCATGGTCTTAACGCAATCAATCTATTTTTTTTAGTGTAGGTCTTCCAATATACTTGTGTGGGTTCTTTTTCGTTTCCAAATTTGGTGACCTACTCAAAAGTTATAATTTAAATGCACTACCTATGTTTTATATAAATCCGACATGAGTGCAAATAAAAATGCCAATATAAATTATAAAACACTAACAAAATTATTCATAAAATATGTATTTGAAATCTACGCACAGAGTTCTATAAGTGTGCATGCAGTTTCATTGGTAATGAACAAGTGGAGGATATATAAAATCAAGGTCAAAAAGCATGAAGTTATTGAAAATGATGTGTTTTTCTATATTGCAGTTCAAGCTATAAGATTTGGAAAGACGAACCTAAAATGAAACCTGCACGGAAAAGGAAAAATGCAAGCACGCTAAAAAATTTAAAATTTGTGTGCACGTACGCATAACTAGCGCATGGGAGTCATTAGTGTGTGCATGTTATTAGTGTGTGCACATCATTAGCATGTGTGCCTGTGTCTTAATGTGTATGTGACGTATAAGGAATTAATTTTTGATAATTAGGACATAGACTTTCTAGTTGTATTTTTTTATCCCATGACTAAATTAGTCATATTTTTTATCCCGTGACTAAAATAGTCATTTTTAGTTGTGAACACTTAAAATTGCTCAAATTTGATCATATTTCACTTAAAACATTATGGTGAACAATGTTTTTGGTTGTTTAGTCATTTATTTCACATGTTGACCAACGTTTTTGGTTGCCTGCTCATTTATCACCAATTTTTCTACTAGTATTATATTTTTATTTTCTGCCATAAATAATACAACATATTATTTGTTTTAATCGGACTATGACTTTGTTACAGGAGATTGTTTCTATAACTAGTGGAATGAGTACTAAAAAAGAGTTTCACTAAATTAATGTGCTCAAGTTACAACAAAACAGGGGCAATTACCATATCCTTTAAGACCATCAACATATTTTCTACTTGCCAACAACAAATAAAAATGTAATTGCTTGTGAAAATTAGAATCAGTTTCAACTTTGGTGCAACTCAATTGAACATGCATCCCTAGATGTAGTTCATTCATCCATTGCAAATTGAAAATTAAGTAGTTGCCCATATTTTCTCTCTTTTTCATCTATAATTAACCTTCAGGCCTAAATAGACTGAAAAACACAATAGTCGGGTATCAATAAACCCAAAAATACATAATACAATGGGTAATCGATGTGAAACCACGAACAAATTCAACATCCATACACAAGTTACTACAGAGTACAAATAACATTGACCTCAATAACCTCAAAAGTACAAATTCTCACTACTATATAGATCAATTGGATAATTATACTCACTTCTATATAAATGAATTAGAGAAGAGACTGATGAAATGATAATATAGAAACTTAATTATATAAAGCATATTGGGAGCAATTAAAATGCTTACGTTCATGGATGCCATGGTATCAGCAGAGCCCTATGAATCAAAGATCCATGTATTTATATTGGAATTGCACTATGACAACAATGACAAATCAACGAAGTAGAAGATTCCATCCACAAGCTCAGATTATGTGCAAATCTTTTATCAGTACTAAAGGCTAAAAGAGTCTCCAACGAACTATCCTCCCCCACTGAATTTTTTGTTTCACCCTATACCTGAAACACTTGGGCCTTGTTTATCATCATCACCGCCCAACCCATCCATCTTACAACTCCATAGCTCCACAAGGTATTCAACAGATGGGAAACCCTTGTAATATTTAATAGACTTCCTCATATGTTGTGATGAGTTGGAATGACATTTCCTATCACAATTGAGACAGAAGGAGAATTTGTGGTTATTCTAATTGGTTGTTGTTGGATCGATTTTGTATCCATCATAGATAAGAGTGCAAATATGTCATTTCAAGAGGCCTTGTTTTCATTTAGGTTTGCTTACCACCTTTCCTGCATGCATATCCTAGATCATTGTTCGAACAAACATGAATTGAAGGGGAAACCAATTTGCGATGTACAGGGTTTTCTTACCACCTTGCATGCATACATGCCCTAGCTCAGGGTTTGAACAAACACAATTTGAAGGAGGACACGTCCATGCAAATAATATACTAAAGAAAACATGTCAATATCTCTTACTTTAGGAAACATAACAACACATAAAATAACTGACCCTACCTATAACTAACTGATACAATAAGCAAAATTGATTTCTCTTGAAGCAATTCAAGCTTGGGCTTCCAATCACTTGGGAACAATTTAATAATTCATTCTTGAATTTGCCCATATTTTAATACTCATGTAAAATATTCATCCACCACCTATATCTTTGAGACAAGACAATTATAAGGAAAAACAGTGAATTCATTTGATACTTCTTCCAATTGCAACTAAAGCTGAGAAAAAGTCGTATTATTGTTAGGTCCATGAGAGTTAGTGTTGTTGTCATTGTCTCAAACGTTTGCACCATATTTGAACCATGTTGTTTCAATCATGATAGGGATGAAAGTCGACATATCGAACAAAATCAATTACGAATTGATTTGTGTGGCATCCCACAACTTAAGGAATTTGAAAATCCTATAATCTCCGTTGTCGCTTTGACATTAATTGGTTATTAATACATACTTGAACAATAATTTAATTTAATTTTAAAACATAAAACCATGGACATTAGCCACTATTGTGGAGCTTGTTTTGTTTAAAGGAAAACTTTGAAGACAAATTAATTTAGGTGGGATGCTAATAGCTCGTCTAAAGTATCTATTCCTTTCTCTTCTCAAATTACACTTTGTCAATTGGGAGGTCAGATCATTCTATACCTTTAGCATGTGTTCTTTCACTCAACCTCTAATTTGCAAGCACATTTGCAATAATATGTGCACTGCTTTAATTTGCATGCAAGCATTCTGATTGTGAAATAGTTATAATCCATAATCCTATTATTAACTATGTTACCCAATATAAAGCATATTGAATATCAAACAACAATGAGATAAAAAAAGTATTGAATATAAAATGCAGATAGTTTTTTTTTAACAGAAACTGAAAATTTTTTTATTGATTAAAATGGTTGTAGCCTAGCCAGGCTTACAAAGGAGGAATTCAGAAAAAGAAGGCTGATGACCTCTAGCTTAACAGTCAACCTTCTTATGAGTGCTTTGAGAAGTGAATCCCAAATGCTTCTGGTGCTATTCCGAGAAAATGATTGCTTGCAAGAGTAGACTCTCACGAATTGTGAGCAGAGAAGAATACAAAAACAAAGCATTAAATAGGCGGAGAGGAGAAATGCCCCTTAATGAAAGGGTCCAATTGCTTCTAGGAGCCCGAGCTGATGTTTGAGGCTGCTTCTTTTTCTCTACGTTCTTTGTTTGTCTTTCGCCCTCTTGTGAGGGCAGGAGAAGGAGCTGAAAAGTCTTCAGAATCAAAGGTTCCCTATGACCTAGAGGAAGGGACCGAGGATGCCAATATTGCATGAGTTGGAGTCTCGTGAACCAAAGCGTTGGGGTCTTTCTTAGAACCTGAAGAAGTAGGTTTTGGAGAAGCTTGTTCAGCTGCCTCCAAGGAGCCAAGGGGGCCAGGGGGAATGCCCTGCTCCAGGAAATCCGCTACTTCAGATTCTTGTGCTTCATCTTCTTGAAGAACTTCAAAACTATTTTTGTTTTTCGGCCATGGAGTATCTACAAGAGGAGAATCATCTTGAGGAGAGACCTTGTGCTGAGAAGCTTAAGGCTCCTTTTGTCGAGGAGGATGGTGTCGATTAGTGACCGTATGGAACTCTGTATCTTTGGAAGCTGGGAGATTTGCTGGTTTCTGTGATTCTTCAAGCTTGGGGCAGCATTTGGCAAAGTGGCCGTATACATGACAGAAGTTGCATTTGAATGGGATCTGCTCATAATCCAGTTCTTGAATGTGGCTCCATTCTCCTAATGTGAGCTTTAGGGCCTTCGAAAGCCCTTTTTCTAGATTCACCTCTACACAGAGATAGGCACATCTGAACTGACCCCCTTTTGGTTCTGTAATATCTAGATAGCATCCTAGCTTATTACCAATGTCTGTCAGAGTGCTTTTCCCCCAAAGATGAAGAGGGAGGTTAGGGAGTCTTACCCACACTGGAGCGGTAGTGATCTCTGCTTCTGGGTTAAACCCCAGAGACCATGGGGCTAAGAACAAGCCTCTCGATCCTATGAAGAATGGACCTGAACGAAAGACTAGGTCTCTTTCTTCTTTATTCGAAAACAGGAAAATAAAAAACCCTCTTCCAGCTGTAAAGAGAGAGACCTGACCTTGCAGAAGAGGGTTCCAATGTTCTACGATCCAGAGCTCCACCACCTTAGGGCTGGGCCACAACCCCGTGAACTTACCAATGAGGGATTTCAATGAGAGGATGAGTGCTTTCTGGCATGGATCCGTAAGAGAGAGCTCCAGAGAAGGGATCCCATCCATCTTTTTCACGAACTTGGATGGAGTGTGAGAAGCTGCCTGAGGAGCGGTAGCTTGAACAAGGGCCTTGAAGGCGGTGAGCTGGGCATGAGAGCCCATTACCTGAGAAAACTCCACGCTGAGACCACGAGGAGAAGCGACAGCCAGAGGGAACCCCACGCTGAGACACGAGTAGAGGCGGCAGCCAACGATCCAGCCAGAACTCGGCTCTGCGTAGCAAGGGAGGTGGCGGCTAGGGAAACCCTAGCCACGTTTCAGAGAGCCGCTCCGCCATCTCAACTTTTATTTTTAGCAATTACCATCAAATCTACACGCAGATAGTTGGTAAGATAAGAAAATAAAATTCTTTTGAATTTTTTTCACGTGATGAAGGGACTATTTTCCAATTATCAATATTTACATGTTATGAATTGTACTTAATGTTTTGGAATATCAAGATATGATGTAACTCCAAACCACTTCTCCAAATCATATTTGGCGAATCCTCAAAGTGGCTCTATTATTCTTCTTCTTCTAGAATATTTTGGGTCGAGTTGTGGTTCTAAAATTCTAGTGCAAATCCAGTTAGAAAAGGAATATGGAAAAAAATCATTAAGGGTGGTAATCAACTCATAAAACAAGGATCTCGTTATGCCTCCAGAATCCTAATTTTGGGTACATTAAAACCATCACATGTGAGGGGCGGTTGGTGCAGCGAGGACAACATGAAATTAATTATGATTGGGAATTAATTGGAAATGCCTCAACCAATAAAGCATAGGTGCGTATTGTTATTCAAGGTCTTCTTACTGCTCATTCCCCTTGAATCGTGAATCTGGTGGTAGTAGGGAACTCCACCCTTACAATCAAACTCATAGCCAACAACAACAATAACAAGTGGGTAAGGATCTTGATCGCCTAGCCTCCTGAATTAGTTAGGAGAGAGATAAGTAAGTTCCATAAAATCAAGTTCTATCATGTTTTAAGAATCAATAATGGTGAAGTGGATAAAAAATCCACCTAACCACCCAACCATAGGCAAATTGAGGTGTTTATCTTTTTAATCTCAAAGTCCACATTTGATCCAAACCATGATACCACCAAGGTGAATCCATTTAGGTTTTAATAGTCTTCCTAGTAGTTAAACAATAACTCGGATCTTCAATTAGTTTATCAACAAGTACATTCTCTTATTTCTATTACACCTAACACTTCCCAATGCTCATACATTTGGTACTTACTGTATACATGCACCATACAACACACTCCAGTGCACTTCAATAGGATCATAGAGATCCATAATAAGTGTTTCAAGTTTTCACTTGAACTACCATCCATTTTTCTTTCTTATGCCTCATTTCTCACTCTACAAAACCCTACCCCCCAATACCCCTCTCTTAATTTGAAATTATTTTTTAGGATTGAGCTCCTTTAAACAGTGCCTAATACCTCAAAATGTGGATATGGCTAGTCCAAGTCCAAGTCCAAGTGCAGTAGGCACCAGACCAAGTAGAGTAAGCGGAGTCTCTTAGCCTAGCTCTGGTGGCAATAATTAGATCTAGCCGGGGAGAGCGAGTCCAAGTGTCAACGTCTCTATGCGAAATCTAGTCTAGGTAGATTCATATGGCTTGCACCAAGGCTAGAACTTGTTGGTGGATTGGAGGGCATGGGCCTATACAGCTCGAGCAGCAGAGACTCTAGAGTATGTTAAAAGTAGATATGTCAATATCGTAGACTAGCAGCGGCTTTAGGCAGGTTCAACGTATCTATGGGGGTATCATATGTGAACCTGTAGAGATGCAACATCGTATATGAACAAGCAGATATTGCTGCTATAACAGGGTCTTCCGTAGGTCGGGTTTCCCAACTAGGTGGTCTTAGCCAGCAGTACTTATCCATGGTGAGATCATATGGCCCAGTATATATGGTGATATCATATGTATGTTAGCACTAGTAGAGATCTAGTAGGAGCTTCCAGAGTCATCATTTCCAGGTCCAAATGGCCCCTATGTTCAAATGTAAAAATGCTAGTCCAGCAGTATAGCTAGTGTGTACCCCTCTTTCTAAATTTTTGGAAAACATGGTTAAATTTTAGGAGAGGTTGGATTTTCTAGAACCTTAAATTGTTTTTTATCATTATGATATCATAGTTTCAGTCTCAGTGATCATTTCCCATATTAATTTTAAACATTTTCATTAAAACGTATTTAAAAATATTTACAATCACACTATCATAATAATACAATAATGTTTCGTTTTATTAATTCCAAACTCAAATAAATGTTGAAGTAAAATATAATTAACATTAATATTAATAT
Organism: Pseudotsuga menziesii; assembly: GCA_001517045.1. Classification (NCBI taxonomy): domain Eukaryota; kingdom Viridiplantae; phylum Streptophyta; class Pinopsida; order Pinales; family Pinaceae; genus Pseudotsuga; species Pseudotsuga menziesii. Next base: position 197,692 of record LPNX010327747.1, on the reverse strand, counting down.
TTATTATAAAACATAATATCCTATGATATCATATTATACTTTAGTCAAAGTAGCCTTGTTATCTTGAAATCGTCACGTTGTATCTTTTAGTATTTATAATATACAACATACAAAGTTATTTGAAAATATTTAACTTGTATTTAAGGTGTATACTATTGAAGTAGTAAATAGATGTTTTTCAATTATATATTGTATTTAAGGTGTTGAATGTAGTAAATAGATTATTATTGATATCATAATCTATTTTCACTTGCCATCCTAGTTATATAAATATGGATATATAATAATACAATTTTTTGTTATATAATTTTTTATATTGATAACATATTAAATATTTTATATTATTTTTATATAATAATATATTTTATTAAATTTAATATATTTTTCAAAACTTTATATTGTTATTGCGCCGAGAGGCGCTCTACAGCCCAGTATGGGGGAGATCTTGTCACGTGATGTCACGTGATGTAACGTTATTAACATGTCGGCCAAAAAAATAGTGAAAGTGAATATTATGGGGGAGATCTTGTCACGTGATGTAACGTTACTAACATGTCGGCAAAAAATAATAGTGAAAGTGAATAAATTATGGGGGAGATCTTCTCACGTGATGTAACGTTACTAACATGTCGGCAAAAAATAATAGTGAAAGTGAATATTATGGGGGAGATCTTGTCACGTGATGTAACGTTACTAACATGTCGGCAAAAAATAATAGTGAAAGTGAATATTATGGGGGAGATCTTGTCACGTGATGTAACGTTACTAACATGTCGGCAAAAAATAATAGTGAAAGTGAATATTATGAGAAATAGATTCAGGTGGATCCAATTTTCTTCGAGAGGACTTGAAGAATCGGGCATTGTAGCTTCTAATTTTAACATCAATGCAATTGCAGACGAATTCCATAAAACCGTTTTCCCACGGTGCTGTCCACTGATATCAAACATTCTTAGGTTTTCTACTGACAATGCAAGTTTTGATGCATAGAGCCCACCACTATCAGGGAAAGTATCATACTGAGCATTCATTCC
>LPNX010327747.1:130958-195756 GCA_001517045.1 Pseudotsuga menziesii | reverse complement strand
CTTTGAAACAAATGCAATTGGTGAGCAGACTCAGAAGATTAGCTACTTGAATGGTCTCAATGCCATAAATATCAAGCTGTGCATGCGGTAAACAAAATTGAAGGAATAGATCGGAGTTCTGAATAATTTTTTCTTGAATGAATAGGCGAGGGCACCCATGCTTTTCACATATTTTACCAAATCGATGTGTCCTCAAAACTAATCTCTGACCTTCATTCTTTCATGGCAAGATGCTCTCTCTCATGAGATCAAATGAATTCAGTCCATAGCTCAAAGGTCATAATACCTCGTGTTGTAAATCTCTCAAATTTTATAGAGTACGTCTCAAGTGTTTCCATTACGATCGTCTTATAAGTTTATCAATTACGATCGTCTCTTTTTCATGATTTCTGATTTCTCTAGAATGAATTACCAAAATCAGTAAATTGGTAATTATGATATGGTCATTTAGACATTATATTTTTTTAGCTAATGTTCAAATTAAAATTAAATTTAGTTTTGTGTTTTTATGTCTTTCCCCACGGTTTTATTGTACATGGTTTAGGAGTGCCTTCCAGATGGTTTTAAAACCATGTGCAAGGCCTCCTAAACAACCCATGGTTTTATTATACATGGTTTAGGAGGGCCTTGCAAATGGTTTTAAGACCATGTGCAAGGCCTTGCATATGGTTTTAAAACCATGTATGGAGAAATGTTGTAATGTTGGTTCCTAACAAAATAAAAATAATAATAAATACTATATGTGAGCCATAAATAATATTAAATAATAATAATAATAATATTATATGTGGAACTTAACTAAAAAAATGTGTCTTTTGGTTTGAATCAAATCAATGGATACCTAAGAAGAGATTTGATCCCTCTCGGCGCTTGATAGAGCCTAGGATTTGGATCTACGCTGGTATTAATTATAAATATCAAATTTTTTTATAAATAGTTTTATTCTTTTCTTTTTTTTCTTTATGTCAATTACCTCTCCAAGCTTTATTTATTATATTATTCCATTGTCAATTACCTCTCAATGCTTCATTCATGAACCATATTAATGAAATATGTAGTATATTCTTTAACTTTATATATAATATTTTATATTAATTATATGTATCAAAATTATTTATAAATATTTTGTTATTATTATCTTATTTCATTGTGACCTACCTCTCCAGGTTTCATTCATGAAACATATTAATAAAATATATATAATATATTTTTTAAACTTCATATATAAGGTTTCATTCATGAAACATATTAATAAAATATATATAATATATTTTTTAAACTTCATATATAATTATAATGTCAAGAAACAACAATGGATTTGTAGTGTGCGGGAATTATTGAATTTTCAAATGTGGGCCAATCGCTGAAAATTTTGGCTGCATGCACGCTGGACGTAGGAGAGCTTTGGACATCACGCTGGGCTGAGAGTGCTTGTAAGCTGCCTGGATCTTCACGTCACGCTGCCTCAGATCGGGAGAATGCATCCAGGCTGCGCTAGTAGGCTGACGTGCTGGCTGCTGGTCGCTGCTGAGCCGTTGTGGATATCTGTAGGGCCCTACGAGAGTTGAACCTGCCAGGCCAAGAGCTAGGAGGATGCTCTCTCTAATCTCGTGGCTGCAAGGCCCATGAGTTGAGTGTCTGGCGATTGGAGCAGCCAGATGGCTGGGGTGGAGTGTTCGCCTCCAGACCCGAGATCTGTTGCCTTTGATCGGCTAATTGACCCTCAGAACAGGAGATCGGGACTAAGAGATCCACCAAAGTTTGTCAAGAGAATTGAAGATGTGCTGGAAGTCGCCCTCCCTCCATAAGAAACTATGCGGGTAGCTCTCTCCCTGGAAGATCGAGCCCTGATCGGGCAATTCACGGGGCTCTAGCCCTCCCCAAAAACTACCGACAGCTGGGTCCAAAGGAACTGGAGACCCCTAATCTCCAAAAACGTAGCTTCTTACTCCGTCGGAAGGGGTTACTTTCTGTTCGACTTTGAATCCAAAGAAGATAAAGATCTAATATTCAGGAACGGACCCTACTTCATGGGGCCACAAGGCCTCTATCTCAATGGGTGGACCCCAAACTTCGATCCAGATGCTGGCATCCCCAAAGCCGTGCCAGTTTGGGTCAAACTCCCTAACCTCCCCATGCACTGCTGGAACCCTAAATCTCTCCAAGCGATCGGGACTGTCTTGGGGAAATACATTGACATGGCGAGCCCAAAGGACCAATACGCCTGTGCCCGCATATGCGTCGAGGTGGACCTTGAAGCAGGATTGCTAGAGGCCATAAAGCTAACTGTAGGGAATTGGTCCCACTTCCAAAAGCTCGACTATGAACAGCTCCCCTTCAAGTGCAAGGGCTGCCAGGAATACGGGCACTTCATCCGGAATTGCCCTAAAAAACCTGAATCACACCAGGACAAGGTAGAAGGATGGCAAAGGGTGAATAGATCCAAACTCAAAAATCAAGGTGGTGGAGTTTCTAAGAAGGGTGAAAGTACCAAAGAAACCAGAGATCCCCCTCTTGAAGGATCCCAAGAAACATCCAAGACAAATGAACCCAATGAAGTAAGGAATGAGGCCACTGAAGCCGTAGAGAAATCTAGCAATGAAGAGAGTAAAGAATCAGAAGTAGGCCCACCCGATCAGCAAGTGGAAGATCAAGAAGAAGGTGCTGATATGACAAAAGAAGGAGAACCCCGGGGGAAATCAGAGGAAGAATTTGAATCAGAAGAAGAGGAAGAGAAAGAAGGGGAGATAGAACTCACCACTCCAAGACTGACTAAAACTAAAGGCAGGAAATCCAGGAAAGAGGTAAGGGAACAAGCTACTTATAAGGATAAGCTGCAAGGATCCCAGCTAACCTTGGAAAAGCTATTGAAGAACACCCGAAACACCCATCAGCAAGGGCATGCCCAGAAAGGGATGCCTACAACCTCCAAAAGTAAGTAATGAAGGTCCTCTCCTGGAACTGCAGAGGTCTCGGTAGCAAAAGCAAGGAATAATCTATGATGGATTTAATCTCTCTTTACCAACCGGACATCTTCTTGATCCAGGAGATCAAGATGGAGGAAGCCACATTTCTCCAAGTAAGTCTTAAATTTTGGAAAAAAAGAGGTAAAGCTGCTATCAGTTCAAGGGGCACATCTGAAGGCATTGGAACCCTATGGGATGACAAGAAATTTGAGGCTGTTGACATCAGGTATAGCCCTAATTGGATCCTCACCCTGCTGAGGCAAAAAGACACCAATACTCTGGTAAGAATATTCAATATTTATGCTCCTAATTCTTACGCTAATAAAAAAATTTGTTGGAACCTCCTTGGTGAGGAAAGAAGTAATCAGCAAGGAAATGTAATCCTAGCGGGGGATATTAATGTCATCCTCAGCCAGGATGAAAAAAGAGGGGGCTCCCTGGTCAGAGACCCCATAAGAGAAATTGTTGATGATATCATTTTGGAGTGGGACCTCGTGGATATCAAGCCATCCATAGGAAAATATACTTGGAGTAATAAGAGGACTGGTCCTGGGCACATTGCTGCCAAGCTAGACCGCTTTCTGGTCCATGACTCCTTCCTCCTCCTGGGACTAAATCTGTCTTCCAAAATCCCTCCATTTGGAGGATCGGATCACAAGCCTATTCTTCTTGAGATGGAGATGTACAAAAATTTGGGATCGATCCCCTTCAGATTCAATCCAATGTGGGCCACTCAACCTGAGTTTCTAAATATGGTAACGGATTCTTGGTTACCCCCGGTAATTGGGTCCCCCTTCTACATCTGGGAGGAGAAGCTGAGACGGCTGAAGAAAGAGTTAAAATCTTGGGCCAAGTTAATTCCCTCTCCCAATTATAAAAAAAATCCAGGCTGCCCTTGCACTAGAGACTCACCAAGCCGGTATGGAAGAAAAAATGGTGAACAATTTAGACATTCAGACAGAGATAAATCTCCAGTCGAATCTCCACGAAGCATGCAGGCAAGAATCCGAGTGGTGGAGGATAAAATCACGTTGTAAGTGGCTGAAAGACGGAGACAAGAACACTGGATTTTTTCATAAGCAGGCCGTAGCTAGGAGAAACTTCAATTCTGTGATTGAGATCTGGTCCCACGACAAGGTAATCAACAACTTTGATGACATTAAAATTGAAGCATCCAATCATTTTGAGGATTTGTACACTGCCCAGCCTGTAATTGAAGACGTCGAGCTCCTAAACCTGATGCCTAATGCCATAAAAAATAAAGACAATGACGCCCTGAAGCAGGTGGTCACGCTGGAGGAAATCAAGAAGGTTGTTGACAATATGGAGGATGATAGGGCTCTGGGTCCTGATGGCTTCAATGCCAATTTCATAAAAATTTGCTGGGAGATTGTCAAAACCGATTTGCTTAAATGGTCAGTAAATCCCAAAGGTGCATTAAAATAGGAGGCAGCACAAACTCTGCCTTCCTGGCACTCATACCCAAAGAAAAGGGAGCTAAATCCTTTGACAGATTCCGGCCTATATCCATGTGTAACATAGGCTACAAAATCATCACAAAGATAATGGCCAATAGACTAAAATACATCCCGCCTTATCTCATCCCGGAAAACCAAGGTGGCTTTGTCAAAGGCAGGATGATTTGGGACAACATAATTTTAGTTCAAGAGGCTATACATCCAAGTCAGAAGAATGGAGACAAGGGAATGGCGGTAAAGCTGGATCTAGCCAACGCTTTTGATAGAGTCAGCCACTCATTTCTCTATCAGGTAACGAGGAGATTTAGCTTCACTCCTGAATTCATCTCTTGGGTCAAGGCCTGTATCAGCAAGCCTTGGATAGCCCCACTTGTCAACAGTAGAGCTGGCCCCTTCTTTCAAGCATTAAGAGGTCTGAGGCAAGGTTGCCCGCTATCCCCCCTGCTCTATGCCATCCAGGCCTCTGTCCTTAGTCTCCAACTGGAATCTGCCAGACAAGATCAGGAGCTCTCAGGCATCAAGATGGCTAGAGGCACTAAATACATCAACCACGTTCTTTTCACGGATGATACTATCCTGCTGGGAGGAGCCAGCCAGATTATAGCTCGCCGCTTCAAGCTGGAAATGAACCGTTATTGTCATGCCTCCGGAAGCAAAATCAATTTAGGGAAAAGTCATATCTTTGGATGGAGCCTAAATCCTAGGGAAATGCTTGATATTTCTCGGATACTCGACATGGATGGGGCTGTTACGTGGGAGTCCTTCAACTATCTTGGAGTACCTATCTTCAAATCCAAGCCTAAGAGCTCAACCTGGAATCCCATCGTGGAGAAAATCAAAAGGAAAATCACAAACTGGGGGACGATCTGGCTCAATCTGGCTGGGAAGGTAGTGCTAATCAAAGCTATATTGAATAGCTTTCTGCTCTACCAATGCTCCCTTCTCCTCGCTCCAGTCACTGTCTTAAACCAGATTGAAGGCCTGATAAGAAACTTTCTCTGGCAGGGTGGGAACAACGAGGGGAGCAAAAAAATCGCCTTGGTCAGCTGGAAAACCATAAAACTACCTCGGTCGGAGGGTGGTCTTCAAATCAAAGACTTAAAAAACCAAAATTTGGCCATGGGAGCCAAGCTGTTATGGAATTTACTCGAGTCCAAATCCTCCTGGAGCAGCAGGGTGCTGAAGAGAAAATACTTCCTTGGTCCAACGCTCAGGTGCCTGGATGGAGATCACGTGGTCAAGAATGGCTCTTCTATTTACAAAGTCTGTAAAAAAGCGCTGCCATACTTCAGAGATGAACTATTTTTATCCCAGGCAATGGAAAATCGACCAACATTTGGCACGATGTGATCCTGGGCCATCCTCCACCTCACCTCCCACGTCTGCAAGCTTGGATGACAGAAAAAGGGCTGGTCACGATCTGGGACATCGTTGAATGGGAGGTTATCGAGCCAAACAATTGGTCATGCTAGGCACTGCCGGATTGCCCAGTCGAATTAAAATCTGAAAGCATCTTGTTGTTACATCACCTAGCAGGTCTCACTCCAATTAATAAATCTAAAAAAGATAAACGTGGTTGGGGGAGGCAGTCTGGCAAGTATTCAACTGCTGAAGGGTACCAACGTTTTTCTGCCAACTATAACGTGCCTGTCAACCCAAGAATTTGGAACAATTTGTGGAATTACAGCACCCTGCCAAAGATTGAGATGTTTTCTTGGACACTGATGCATGAGAAAGTGCTCACTGGCGAGAATTTGGAGAAAAGGGGGTTTGTTGGTCCCTTCCACTGTCCACTATGTGCTGAAGACTTAGAAAATATCAGTCATCTTTTTTTAAATGCCCTTTTGCTACCTCTATCTGGAATGAAGTGTTGAAGAGATGGGGAGAGGATAATCACATCCCGGACAGTATCCAGGCTTGCTTCTTATACTGGGACAACCTTTACGAAGGAGAGATATCAAACAAAAATGGAGTGAGAGCATGTTGGATGAAGCTCCCCAAATTAACTTGTTGGTGCATCTGGAATGAAAGAAACCACCGAATTTTTCAAGACAAATTTTAGCCAGCATGGAAGATAGCTGCAAAAGTAAATGCCTTGCTGGGGGAGATTGTCAGCAATTCAAAGATACCTAGTAACAAAGGGAATCTGACTGCTAATGAGGAAAGCTAGATGCAAAGTCTAAACACCAAGGCAGTAAGTACGTTGGCAGTAAGTAAATTGGAGAAATGGGATATCAGGATGGACAAGTCCCAGTTTGAGAACTGGCTAAGAGAAAGGAATATTTTTAAACTTTTTTTTGATGGGGCCTCCAAAGGGAACCCGGGAAAAGCGGGAGGAGGGGGAGTCATTATTGAGCCATGTGGGAAAATCATGATGGAATACTATTGGAATATTGGCTATAATTCCAATAATATGGCCGAGGCTTATGGGCTCTGGCAAGGGCTCAAACAATTACAAAAGAAAGGAGTGGAAGATGTTATGGTCTTTGGTGATTCCAGGTTAGTTATGCAAGCCTTGAATGGGGGTGGAAGGGGAAAGAATGAATGCACCGCAAGACTGATCAATAGGATTAGATCCAAGGCTAGATTTTTCAGGAAGGTCACTTTCTATCATATTCTAAGGGAGCTGAATGTTCTGGCGGATATAGCAGCCAACAAATCGATAGCGATAGGGTATAATGATCTTGTGGTTAACTCGAGTGTAAGTTTTGAAATACCTCCTTAGATTTTGATAGGCTACCCGACTGGAGGATGTGGAGAGTTGGTATATTGTTGAATCGAGTTTTTTCAGCAAACCAATTGCTGAATTATTTATTACAACATAACCTTCTTCTTTTTTTAATGTCAAGAAACAACAATGATATGGAAAGTATTGAATGTATAATGCAGATATTTGGTAAGGAAAGAAAATAAAATTATTTTAATGCCGGTTCACGTGATTGAACGCACTATTTTCCAATTATTAAGTCTTAGTACACATTATGAATTGTACTTGATGGTTTTTGGAATATATCAATATATGATGCAACTCAAAATCAGCTTTGAGCTCTCCAAATCATATTGGGCAGTGCTTCTTGAAAATGGTTTTTATAATATTTAATAAATTTATTATTTTGAAAAATTATATATATAAAAATAATTATTTTGATAGTTATTTCTATCTTAGAATTTTGGGGTAGATTATTATTTATGTGTTTTCATTGAAACAAGTACTATCGAAAATAATGTTATGAGCGTAATTCAAAATTCATAATTAACAATTTAAGAAATAATAATAATAACTCATTTAACATGTGATAAGTAAATAAAAAATAACTCAGTTAACATGTGATAGGTAAATAAAAAATAACTCAGTTAACATGTGATAAGTACTCTTGGTGATAGTTGGAAAAATTAAACTTCAACGTCAACTTGGTAATTAAAACTCCAATCATGATGATACAACTATTCAATTATTACATACAACAATTAGTTTAACTCCAATCATGATACAACTATTTAATTAAATTTAGATTAAAGTAGTAATTAAAACTTGGACCCAATGCAATCTAGAAATATTCTTAAAAGTTTTTTGTTTTAATTTTATTAATATGGTTGTTGCTAGTTAAACTTAAACCTAAATATTCCATGTTATTAAAAATTATAAAATGAAATGAATAAATTAAATAGATATTAATTACTAAATAAGATAATAATGATATTATGGAAATCCTTAAGCATTCAACAAATTTCTCCATAATGTTGAGACACTTAAGAGTGTAACATTGGATGAGACAATGACATGTTGGCAAACTTTTAAGTTGTGACATTGGATGATACAATGACACCATACTAAAGGAAGCCCCTACACCCACCCATGATTAAAACAGGGGCACAATGTGGTTCTACAATCCAATTTCGATTTATAAAATGAGGATTTCCTTATATCTCAAAAATCATGAAATCCAAAATCCTAAAATTGAGGCCATTAAAACCTCATCACAGTTGAATTTACCATACATTTACATTCACAAGCCACAACCTTACATGATTTACAATATACATGACTTACAACTTACTAAAGGTTGCATAATCTTAAATATTTACATCTAATTTTTGAATTGCAAAAACAAAATATTTTGCTATTATTTTGAAGAAAAAAACATATATGTTTGTTAATATTTAGATCTGCAAAAATCAATTTATCCAAGACAAAATTATATTGTTCCAACAACAAACCATGTAATATTTTTTATAGGCTCCAAACTCTCTCTTCTCATATTCTTCAGCTTCATCTTCACTCTTAGTCTACTTTTCTTCATATTGCATGCATCATCATCATCATCTCCATTTATTTTGTTTGTCAACTATCATGAAATCTTTCCAGAGTATTGGTTATTTTCAACATTGTTACATTCAATTCCATTTGTTATACTTATTTTCATTAATATCGACATATATTTGCTCAATGGCATTATACCACATCATCAACAATTAATAATACTACTTCATGTCTCATAGGCTCAAAGACACAAATAGTATCTTCTTCACTATAATCTTGAAGTTTATTATTTGACTTATACTGAATCATACATTAACAAGAGCCATGAGGTGGCAATGTCCTCAACGATGTGATATATGGGACATGCCACCTAGCAAATTGGCATGTGGATAACAACCATGATTGCAGTAGACATGAAAGGAAAGTTTGATAGAAGCAAAAGAAACATGAATCTAAGTCGTGGACACTAATTGTCATAACCCCAAAATTTCATAAAAATTTAAAATTTTTAAAGTGACATAAAATGTCTGAAATCACAGTTTAGTAACTGCTAGCGGTTAGCGAAAAATGAAACAGTTTAACAATTTGCAATGATTAGTTTCAAATACATAAAAACTAATACAACTTTAATTTTTATAAGTTATATAAAAATGACTTGCTTTTAGTTGTTGCTAGTTGTATTGATGATTTACTTTTTGTCAAGTAGGTGAGAAACCATGTTTGAAATCGGGGCCACACTTAGCATTCTGCTAACTCAATGGGTTGTTGGTTCTTACAGGTTCAGCAGGTAAGCGTTTGATCAAGTAGGAGTTTATTTTGAACTAAGTCGAGATGTACTTCTTAAGCATGATAAGATGCTAGTATATAACTTGATTTTTAAATGCAATATTCCGATGAGGTAAAGTAAATTCCTTCGTTGTCTTTGGATCTACGACAGTATCTCCAATTTAGCCATAATGACTTTTATCCTTATCATATTTAATGTTGTTTACAAGATTGAGTTACTTCAAGTTTTCTTTATATCGTGAAGATTATAGTATTTAGTCAGTTATAGATTCTTGCAGTGAGCATAGAGCTCAAGATCCTTTCATAAAATATTTCTATTGTATTATGATCTTACTGCTATTGTCATGTTTAAAAACTCAAGTGCATTACTCTTTATGTATGGACATAATCCTATATTTTTCAAGATAAAGTTTACCATGAGTTGATAGTTTTGTTAAGAGAAACTCTTGCATTGAGGTTTGTCTTCAGTCTCTGTGAAAACTCCTTCATTTATCAGCATTGAGTTTTATGTGAAAAGTTTAGAGCTATTAGTTTATGAAAGATATTGTATTTGCAACATATCCCTATTCTAATTTTTCTCTTACTAGTCATGAACAATACCAACATGTTGATTTGTTTACAAATGTAATTATCTTCTTACACAACTAGTGGACAAGCTGTGTACATGGTATTTGGTTTGCAACCATAATGCAATTTCTATTGTAATGTTACCATACTATACTGAGTTATGGTTTATAATAATAATAGGCTATAACAAAATACTATGTGTAACATAAGATAGTTTCTCTATCTAAAAACTTCTATCATAAGGTCGAACTAAAAGTAGAAACGTTACAAGTATTGTTCCTATATTATACTAGTTCTAAAGCAAAGCTTAAACAATAACATGATTGACATAGTAAGCAATCATATAAACTGTCCATAAGATCGATGGCCAAAATGACATTATGAGTAATCATATGAACATTATAATATAGTCGATATTGTTAATTTTATTATTGGCTAAAGATAAGCACTTTTATACCATGGTCGACTCTTCGTGATTGTATTAATGGCAAAGGTTATGCACCTTTCTACTATAGTCGATGACATGAATTGAAATAATTGGCAATATTATAAATAATTTTCGATGTACAGTGTTGACTATTGAAAACGACCCACACTTTGTTGACAAATTTGGAAGGCACCTGGTCTATTCTCCTCCATGCATTGGTGACTTATAAAGAAATGAGACCCTACTCCATGGCATTTGGCTCCGAGGGTTTGCATGTCTGTCGGCTGCACTGAGAGGTTCTTTGCGGCCATGAGAGGCTTGTTCCCTCTCTACTTGCTAGCTCCGTAGTCTGTATTCGTTGCTGAGTGGTTTTGATACCAATACTTGTAGTCTCGATTACTCTTGGGAGTAAAATTTACTGTGCGAGTGGTCTTTACTTACTCGCTTGGCTCAAAGCCTGTATATGGTTTTAACTCTGTCACTGCTTGTTCCTTGCCTCGGCATCGTGGAGTCTGAGTGTTGTAACCTTACTGCCTCTGTCGCAGGGTTGACTTGAAGTTTCTCTTAGTTGGTGAAGACGAGATAGGTGGCCGTAACTTCCTGGTTTCGAACTCTTCTCGTTTACAGCACAGGTATACTCTGTTATTTTATTCAAAATCCTTTTTTCCCATGAATCAATTAAGCTAGGGTTTAAAAATTATTACTATTAGTTTTTAACTAAATTTTGGTTTAAATTGCAAGCTATGCTGACAGCTCCAGACTTGGATGGAAACAGGCTCGTCCTTCAGTTACCTTTGTGGGCTTTCAAACCAGTAAGCCCCGGTCTCATCGTGGCTTTTCCTTGCTTGCAAAATCGGTTGGTTGAAGGTTCCTGTGGTTGGAAGCCTAGCTGCGAACTCTCTGCTAGTTATGATATTTACATTGTTGTTTATAAACCATGTTTTTGTTTTTAAACCATGTCGATACATTGCTGGGTTACACAAGCTTTTAAAGCTGTGATGTAAGTGTTGTTTTTGGTGAAAACTGTTCAGCCTTACAACCTACAGATGTAATACTGTGTTAGATTTATAAAACTCCTCTATGTTTAAAGTTATATGATTTCTATTTCGTTTGCTTCGGTTTTTCTCTTTGAATTCCAAGAAGATGGAAAACTGTGAAAAATGGGGTTTTCCCTAACCTGTCAGTAATGAAATTACTCTTAATATAAAATATTTTTGTATATTTAGTTTAAGAAAAGAAAGGACTGTGAAATAGTCTAGTTGGTAAAGTTTGTGAGATTTTTACTTTCACGGTCAGTAATGTAAATTAGTTATAGTTTAAATGCAAATACTTTTGTGTAATTGGTTTTATTAAAATAAAAAGGGTTTCGACCCTTGCATTCTTACAGGCTAAAAGCCTACCTGGATTTGAGATTTATATTGTACATGATTTATAATTACTAGTGTAATTTGTTCGTTATTTACCTGTATATTTTATTCATTACTACTTTGTAAATTATAAATTATTTTGAGCTTTGTTTTAGAAGATAATGGAAGATAATATGATTTACAGTTGTACTTACTATGTTAACTCTGTAGGAAATGAAGATATTCTAACAGTTTTACTATCAGTTTTTAGTTAATAAAATAATACTTAGATTTCTAGTGTAGCATACTTAAAAACTAGAATAATCTCGACTCTCAGTAGTTTTTGTAAATATGAAAGGATTATAAAAGAATCCTTAATCTGGTTTTCCTAAGTTAATATTTAAAAATTGTTTTGTTATTATGTTTTTATATGCTTTCTCAAATATCAGTTATTTATTTTACTATAATATTCTTATTTCCTATCAGTATACCAATACTATAGTAATATTGTATTTACTATTTCTTATACCTGTGTTTTCATTTAGTTAGTTTAAGTAAAACAATAAGTGTAAGCAAAACATAACACTGCTTTTTTATTGTATTCATAAACATTGAAATAAAATCTATTTCTATTTACATACAGATACAGGAATCATATCTATTATTTTCATTCTAACAAAAGAATTATTTCATTTACTTAAAACAATCTAACTGTGCTAGAGTACGACCTGAATACAGGTGTGGAAAAAAACAGCTTGGAATTTATTTCTATCTATTTCACTATTTACATGATCATTTCCATTTCTATAAATAATCTATAAATTTTACTGAACTTAACATCACACAGTTATTTTTCATTCATAAACCCTAAACACTTAACAATGCCTATAATAGATAAACTACGAATTATTTAACTGAAGACAGTAAAAACAAAATAGAACCTGTTGAGGACAAGACGACAACAACTTAAGGAGGCCATTCCTCCCTACCAATCTCTTGGAGAGCGCTCAAACAACGCTTCCTGAGGACCCCTGAGCCTGTTCCTGGTCTTCTTGGCTGAGAACTGGGTGGAGAATGCAACTATAAAACCTCTGTCACCTTACTGGTTCAATTACCTTAGTAACAACAATCTGCTCTCAGCAGTAGATCTTCAGCTTAAAAGCTACAACTAGATCAATCTCAGCAGTTATCCCCTCAAACACATTCCAGACTCCCCTCCATTGAATTTCTCTTCAGTAAATGCATTCACCTTGAATGATCACTTTTCTAGAATGAGCAGCCTCAGCTCTCTTCAATGGGAAATTTTACAGAGATGCCTAGGTCTTCTGGGTCAGTTTTCATTAAATGAGCCACCTGCTCTGATTCCACTTTCTTGGGGAATCATGACCACAAATATAGGGAAGTTACCACCTGCAACAGTTGGAAGTGGTTTGAGGATGCTGCCACATGTCAGTTTGCTCTCCACCCAATCTCCTCCACCAATTTGACCAGTAAACACTCTTTTAACAGCTCTCCTAAGCTGTTGTCTCCTCATTTATTTATTTATAAATAAAATATTCTGAATTTACATTAAATATTCTTGACCCCACTGGGTCATCAATTACAACTTAGCATAAAATTTAACACAATTTTCCTCAAATAATTTTTTTTTTTTTTTGCAAATTGGGGCATGTGACACTAATATGACCTCAGGAGAAGAAAAAACAAAACAGGAAATTCAATTTGAATTTTTCAGAAGATAATTTATTATTTATGTTCACATTCATTTTTTAAATGTCCTTGCTCATTTATTAATTTAAAATATACATATACATACATAGTGATTTAAAATATACATAGACTCCACTACGACCCACACAATTTCCAGGGCTTTCTAGCTCTAGAAATAGGGTCATTTCCAGTGCAATTACTTTTGCCTGTAAAAGGAGTAGATGGAATCAATAGTTTATTTACTTAATTTCATTGTATATGATACATTTATTTTCTTTTGTGATTCACGAGTCGGTGAATCAGGATTTATGACACTATTCATTTTTTATGCGTGATGTATCACTAGATATCTTATATATATCGGTTTTCTTTTCATATTCATGTGGCAATGTGTTTATTTGGTGTTGTTGTTTTAGATGTTTAAAAATTGAAAAATGTTTTTTTTGTATTTTTTAAGCTAGGGGAAAATGTTTGCCGACATTTTCCCCGATAAATCCAATTCGTTGTTTCTGGAACCTCTGTGATATATTCGTTGACACTATATTTGTAACTTTGATATTTTGTGCCTAATTCGGGGTTGTACTGATGCACGTTCAAGCAGTTAATATTTCTTTTCCATATATTACATTTGCAAGTCAAAAACACTTAAAACACTCACCCCGGTATTAAGGGATTGACTAAACCTAAGCAATGGGGAACTTCGCTCTCGAAGTCGGAACCCAGAGGGAGCATTCAGCAAGTTGCCTTGGGAGTTAGCTTCTTAATTGCTCCCTTCTGAGAGCATTTTTTGGGAGTAAGATCCTTGGGAGAAGAAACCATCCTTGTCAAAATAGGGAGTGTATCTCCCTCAATGCTCCCAAGTCACTCCCGGTATCCAAAAAACGCTTCCCTTAGCTTTCACAGGGTTAAAGCCATTTTTTAATCATCTATTGCTTGTGGAAACTAAGATAAGATTCCAATCATTGATTTATGCATGGCTAGGGTTCCTTTCATGGATTAAAACTCACTCACTCCATTTTCTATCTTTTTGTTTCTCATTTCACTTATCTTTGCTAAGGTTTTGAGTGGCTTGTTTGCTAGTTGTTAATAAGCAAATTTGTGAGATCTTAGAAGAGAGATTGAAGTTGTTGTTTGTGAGGACTTGGAAGGGAGATTAAAGGATGCCATAGTTACATTCAACGATCATTGAAGAGCTAGAAAGGATGGCTCTAAAGCCCACTCTTTTTTCCACTATGTTGGACCCTAAATGTTTTCTTCTCCTACTCATTACCGTTTCTCCTTTTCTTCTCCTACTCATTCCCATTTCCTCCTCTAATTTGGTATAGAATGATCACAAGAATTGTCTGAAATAAGGGGTTAAACACTAACAAGTTGTGTGGATGTTTCCATGCCCTTGTTAACCATCATCAAATGGAGTTAGCACAAAAGAAAGGTAGTGATAATCTAACCAACACTAATGAAGTAATTTGGATTCCAATCAAATTCCATAATCTTCTAACAAGCATCATAATTGTTGCAAACTAAATTTAAAAAGAAAAAAGAAAAATTGTGTGTGTGTGTATGTGTATATATGTGTATACACAGACACACACACACATACACAAATGCACACGTGCGTACGCATGCACATGCACACACACATATCGCTTTTGTGGGGGAATAACCAAAATTTCCGCTAGCCTAGGCAAAGGGTTTGAAGATATTAGTGGATAATAAAAAAATCCATTGTGGCAAATAATAATCCAAAAACCTAAAAGGCAGAAGTTGCGTCTCTATCAGAATTAACACTTATTGAATAATTTTAGCGACCATTTCCAAGGTATTAAGTTTCTCATTGCAGGTCAATACATTGATTAGTGTAAGTTGTGGAAAAATAAAAAGTTACTACATATACTATATTTCACAAGGAAAGGATGTGTGTGTGTTTGTGCGCGTGCGTGTTAGAAAGGTGAAGTTTAAGGCTATGTATAATCTTATAAAGGTGACCTATTAAAAGAATAAATAAGCCTTATTATATACATTAAAAGTTATAACATGTATAAGGGAAGTGAAGTGTTTAGACACATCTATGGAGTTTTTAAGATAAAATAACTAGTCTCAATGATATAATTATCGATGAAATCAAATGGAGTTTCCAAGTGAAAAAACAAGAAAGATTACCTCATAATTATAAAAATACATGGAATACGCCTTATTAAAACTTAACGGAATTATAAGCCTGCATGGGTGTGGCTCATTGGTGATTCGCTTGATATGAAGTCACGTGTTGTAAAGGAGGTCACGAGTTCAAATCACACATGGGCTTACCGATGGCCATGCTTGCGGGTTGTTGTGGGGCACCTAGGGGTATAGTGGTAGCGAGAATGGATCCCTAAACCCCATGTCACGCGAGTACCAGACCAATCCCCAGTTGTTGATTCTCCTAGTAAAAAATAAATAAATAAGACTTAACAGGATTATTTAAGAAAGGGATATCAACATTGTTATTTTCCCGACCATCAATAAAAATTATATGAGTGTTGATATCATGAATCAACTATTAATTATAGAATCAAATATATTTGAAAAGAAAAAAACTTTGGGTGAAAAGGAATATGAATTTAAGGACATACAACTAACTATTCATGATTATAAATTCGTATCAAAATTTGGTGTTACACATATGTTTGATAAAGACGTTGACCTGACTCTTGGTTCAATTTGAACAAAAATAATGGGTACTTCGTTTTGAAAATGGAGAAAAAGGTTTTAACATTCTCCTATAAGAAGAAGAAACTAACAGTACAACATGTTTCAATGAAGCCATGCTCTCCTAAGAAGGCCTAGAGGGTGTATCAGACGTGATCCTTCAAGATATCCAAAATTCGATACAAAGGTTGCACGATAGACATAGAGAATGTGAAAACGTCATCGCTAAAAAAGATGAAGAGTTTTCTCACCTAAGAAATCAAAATCATAATCTACTTGGAAAAGTCATGAAGTCCAAGGAGAAGAAGCATTGTTTTCATAACTTAGAACAAGGGAATCAAGATCTCGTGAAGGAATATAATAAGAAGTCATCGAAGAAAGATCAAGAATATTCGAGCTTAAGGAACCTCAACCAAAGGTTGCTTGAACAAATCACAATATTAAAAGAGGTGCAATCAGAAAACCGATACCTAAGTTAAGGACAAAGTTGAAAAGCAAGATATCAATGAAGAACTTTCATGCTTAAGGATTCATAATCAGAGTTTACCTACCCAGATCAAGAAGTTGAATAATGATGAGTCACTGTAAGAGAAGCTAGATCGACTTATCAATAAATAACTAACAATAAATAAAGAAACAACGACAAATCTCATTGAAATAAAGGAGTCATTAGAGATAAAAATGGATACAACAGAGAAGGGAACCAATACATATCCAATTGAATTCATACCCACCAATAAATCCCCAAAAGCATCAAAAGACGAAGGTTTTAGAACATGACTCTGTATACAAGCATGCCCTATAGTCATCCTAATTATAAGGGTCATCAATGAACTAACTGAAGAAAAATAAATATACAAAGTTAAGCAAAGATCCTACTCTATTAATGAGAAGTTCAAGTTTGGAATCCTATCATCATAAAAGTCATTGCCAAACAAAATCACAAAACATCAAATTAGGGTGATTTGACCCTTGCACAAATTGACAACTCTGGTCATCACTCAGAAGATTATATCGCTTTGTGTCCTCAACAATGATGACCACAAGAACGAAGAATCATGAGAAGAGATTACAAGCCATAACAAAGACATAACTTTTGTATGCTTTGAGGACAAAGAATTTTTAAAGGGGAAGGCAATGTAACATATATTTAATAATAGTAGTAGTAGTAAAATAATAATTACAATAAATAATAATGATAATACTAATAGTAATAATTTACAATCAATGATTAATGAAAGGACACATCTTATATAAAGACATTACCTATTGAAAGGAAATCACTTACTGTTATGACCAATCAATGCTAAAAGTACACCATCACATGGTCATTGTATATCATCATCTCATATTTCATACTTTATTATGTTTGTTATCGTATATGGATTATAACCTAATGTTCTACTTAAATTGGATATTCAACAATTAAGTTATTGAGAAACGTCGATTCTGTCTATTTCACCTGCCCATTCCAGAGTTGGTGTTGTTTTTTTTATGAGCTCTGCACATACATTTTACATGAGATATTTTTGTGGGATGAGGTTCTAATACCAAAGCAGAGTTAGTGGCTCCTAGGGTTTTGCTTAATATTGATTAATGAAATCCATCATACAAATCCAAATGATGGGAGACTCTAAGTTGGTTATTGATTGGGAAAATGGGAAAAATAGGGTGGAAATAACTCGGTTAGAGCATCTCTTAGATAACATTCGAAAATAAATGTGTAGCTTTGAATGGGTCTATTTTCATCATGTTAATAGGGAACTCAATACAATTGCAGATGATTCCTCTAAACATGCTCTCTTGATACATGAAGGAACTTTTATAAAATAGGAGTATAAGGAGGGAAGTTAGATATCCATAGCAATGATGTTGGAGTTTTTGT
Source organism: Pseudotsuga menziesii (assembly GCA_001517045.1). Classification (NCBI taxonomy): domain Eukaryota; kingdom Viridiplantae; phylum Streptophyta; class Pinopsida; order Pinales; family Pinaceae; genus Pseudotsuga; species Pseudotsuga menziesii. The sequence continues at coordinate 177,642 of LPNX010327747.1, read as the reverse complement.
TTGAAGGAACTAGTCATTTCAATTTTGATTGTATTTTTTATCTGCCTACATTCTTCGGTAATGGATCCATCGTTGTTGTAACCATGACTATAAGTCATTAGGTTTTGTACAAATATATTTATATATAATTGTGTTGTATTTTGATAAGTGCATATGGTTAGGTATATCAGGCTGAAAAATAGCCTGGATCCAAGAGGGGATGATCACAATAGTTTTGGAGGTACACACTAATTTTGTGTTTTGATTTTTCTTGGTTGAGACCGAGGGACAAATATATTTATAATAATTTTCATGAATACAAATATTTTTCCCTAGGAAAAAAAGTAACAACTATAATATGAGCACACACAAATGGATCAAATCCCACCTCCATTCCCCTTATGACCAAATAAAAGTTGGCATGTTGGGTTGTGGTCCAGTGACATCTTGCAACAATTACTATTAAGATGACCTAGATTCAAATATTGGCAATCATGTTCCTCCCTTGCATTGGTTTTGTTAATTCTAGTTTGCGGTTTTGCCACCTTCGGAAACATGAATTTTTAGTTCTCGAGCTTTGTGCCAATCATTATTGTAGCATGCAAGAAATTATTTGTAATATAGATTTAGTACTTGCAACCTCATATTTGCTAAGAAAAATGTTAGAGGATGGTATCACATTGTTCACGGGTTTTCAATCCATTGAGTTATTTCCCTTAAAAAATGACTTTATTGAAGTTTATATATTTTGTATTTTTAGTGATTTCTATTTTATAATTGTTGAAATAGGTGAAAGAAGCTTATATATGTCTTATTTCTTATCTCTTGATTAATTAATTAATTTTATATTTACTAATTTTATATATTTTTTAATTCTCCAATTAAAGGAAATGTTGTGGGATCCCTTCCTCTTCCTTGGAATATCCAAATGGTAGGAGGCTCAATTGCCAAATCATAATAGGAATTGGTAATCCAATGAGACCTAGTCAAACTTGAAACTCAACAGAACTAGAAATAGATACCTCATAATAAAATTTTACATATCAAATAGTCAGTTTGAATCAATTGAGCTAGCTTAATAAGCTTTCTAATTTCCTCGGACTTAAAAAACCTCTCAATTTACTTTTATTTTTATTTTATTTAATTCCAAAATATTCATATAATGAAAATGACTATTTAAAATGGGGCAGCATGTGCGTGGGGGAGGAGGGGTCCTTTTTTCATCCTAGAGGAAATACAAAGGAAACCTTTTCCTAGAGCCTCCAGCTGGAATCCAATAATATAGCGCAACTACTGGCCTTACTTCAAGGGACAAAAATCCTAGCCAAAGGAGAAATTAAGGAGGTCATCATTATCAAAGATTCAAGACTTATAAGTAATGCCATGGTCTCTACTTGTATGTTCAAGAACATCAAAATGTTTTGAATTCATGAGAGAATATGGAAGATTCTAGACGCAATTAAGGAAAAGGAATTCGTCCATGTGCTTGGAGGAAACAATACATAGGCGAACAAGTTGCAAATATAGCATCAGATCGGCGCAAAAAAATTATTCAATTCTCAAATGGCAATGTGATCAAGAACCTATTCCTTAGCAGATTTAGATTTTCATGGAAAGTCTTAGGTGAGTTGATTAAGCCAATCGGGATTGAATTCATGTTACATTATAAGCAATAGTGAATCAAATCATGGAAAGAGACAGTCGCTTGATGGGGAAGGATAGTAGAGCTCGAAGAGGTAGTAAAAGTGCTTCAGTTGACACTGTGGGACAAAGAAGCAACTCATGAATCCACCTCTCGCTAGCACCTGATGAAGTTCGAAGACCAGGTTCCTGGAAATTTTGATGTTTCCCATGTTTTTTCAATGAGATTTGTTGTTAGGTCAGTTTGTAATAATATATAATTTTCAATATGAATATGTTAGGCTCAAGAATAGATAGTTATTTTTTGCTCTAAGTAGGCATAATTCAAATTTGTAATGTATGCTTAGGCCATAGGCCTCTTTTGCTTTTATGAACTAATGTATTGATGAGGATTTCTTCCCTCCCTTTTAATATATAAACACCCTACCTGTTTTTTGCTTTTATGAACTAATGTACCGATGAGGATTTCTTCCCTCCTTTTTAATATATGAACACCCTACTTGTTTTTTTTAAAGGTTATTTAAACAAGCATGAAAATGTTTCATAAATAAAATCGACCATTAGATCCTCAATTTTTAAACTTTATGAAGGGAATCTTTTAAGAATATAAAATGACTCAAACTTCTTATGTGAAATTAAAATTGATTAATTTTAATATTATATTTATATAATGTATAATATAAATATAACAAATATTAAATTGTACGTTTTTCATTTCCATAAAACCTAAATTTTTAAAAAATTATAAAATTGTACATTTTTTCATTTCCATGAAATTTATATTTTTTTAAATATTTCCGTTTACCCTCTCAAGTGCTCATCTCCCTTCTTTCTACTTTGTCAAATTCCCATCTCCTTACCTCTTGAGTATAAGAAAACAAAATTGAAATTCCACAAATAGAAAATACATCTTCATGCTTCATGATAATAATAAAAAGATACCTAAGGTGTAATGCTTCATGATAATAATAAAAAGATACCTAAGGTGTAATGCTTCATGATAATAATAAAAAGATACCTGTGGGGGGTTTGCAAGGGTGTGTTATCTATAGCCTTAAAGGAAATTAATAATTGACATATGCTTGGAGGTTGGGCAAGATTACAAATAAGTAGGTGTAAGTGATTCATGTTTATTAAAACATTTTTTAATTACAAGATATGAAGGTTTGAAGAGTATTGATCCTTGGTGATTCAACAATAGTCATAATTCAAACAAGAAAATAAGAAGGGAGTTATTTCTTTCTCGTTGTGAGAGTTATAGCAAGGACTAAAGGACTTGTCTCATGTTTTGATATATTACATTTAACCATGTCCTTTGAACTTGCAATACTCTAGCATATATAATGACAATTGTAGCTATGAATCAAAGTAAATAAATGTTGGAAAAAATGGGGCTCACCTCACCCTTGACTTAATACACAGTGACAAACTGTGGAATAAATATGCAAGCTATCATGAGTATTGAAGTGTTTAAAGATCAAGAATCAAAGAGAGTGTTATTGATCTACCCTACCCCAGACTTCATGCATACACCTTTGGTTTTATACAGGAAGCATTATGTTTGAAGTGATGGAGACTTGGGACAAAGCTGAAATAACATGAATGACAAAGATGGAGGTTATTATTAGATTTTTGGTTGATGCTTGACCTGGTTATTCTTTGCTTTGCTTTGTAGGTAAACCTTGTGGCTATTGGTGGATTCCATTTGGTTAAGCTTTGCTTTGCATTGCAGACAAGCCTTATGGGAGTGCAACTTTGTCTGTGTTGATGAAAATTTTTGCAATTTTCATGGAATACTTTGGATATGACTTAGGGGTTTCCAGGGTAGCTACACAAAGTTCAAGCTAAGAGAAAAATTGGACACCACTCCTCCACACTTCGACTCAGGATTCCATCATGATAGAGCACATGACCACACACAAATTTGCTCATTGTGAGAGTGAGGAACAAAGAAAAGTCATAAATACATTGAGTATCGATATGAATTATCTCCAGGAAGAGGTCTTACATATAAATGAGAGTATTGAGAATTATTTGGACTCTAAATAAATAAATAAAACGTCGACTTGAAAAGGGCAATGGAGGCCAATAATAGAAAGTTGGAAAAATTGAATGCAAATGTTAATAATATCATCTTGGGCTTTGTTCGTAATTCTCAATCTATGGTGGAAAAACCAATTATATCAATTGGCTCTGCTTTGAAGGAAGGAAAAGATGAGAGCATTGCTCCATAGGCTCTAGGGATGGGTGAGGAAGCAACCAATCAAACCGAGAGTGGACAACTAGAGGAGAATATTGAAGAAATGCAAGAAGGCCAAAACATGCATAATTTTAAATATTTAACCAATTTTTCATGTTTTGTTATGTGATTTTACTAGAAATACAACATATAAAAGTTTATATTTACAAAATACCAAACTTCATAATAATTAAAATCCAAAATTCTCTCACACTAATGTCTAAGTTCGAAGTTAAATCAAAAAAATCATTTGAAATATATATATCATTTTAACAATGTTGACTATATAGTTCCGTCCCAAAACTTTTTTATATTCTTATCTAAACTAACCCATTATGTTTTGAAAAAATAATAAAAAATAATAATTACTCCAAAGGCCTTTTTTAAGGGAGTGGTTCCTCTCAAGCCTTCGTCGTCTGTCACAGGCCTATAAGGAGTCACCCCCTTTTTTCAGAGGAAAAAATAACAGTCTTTGATATTCATTAGAATCAAAAGACATATTATACATATATCAATTGTCTTGTCAGATAGAAACAAGAAGAGACCACTCAACTAATAGACATGCAATGATCATGCCTGCTAAATCCAGCCAACAGAAGAACAAAAAAGTTCGATAATAGCAGACTTTTGTCATCATCCCTGATATATCAGGTCAGAAATATTGAGAATATCGGAGGTGATCTCAAACAGACATTCCTGAGCAAAACTTGCTGGCTGAAAGTCTCATACATAACAGACAAGAAAGAACAAATCAAATGCTAAAAACAATAGGGAATCAGCAGCTAAAAAAGCACCAAAGGCCTTTTTTTTTAAGGGAGTGGTTCCTCTCAAGCCTTCGTCGCCTGTCACATGCCTATCAGGGGTCGCCCCTGTCATACCAAATGGTCCCATCAGTCCCATCGCCTAATTCTTGGTGATGCCTTCGATGTTGGCCCCTTCGAAATGAGAGTACTGTCAACGTATGGATGGCCAAAACAACAAAGTTTGATGGATGGCATCGTGCATGCCGTGAAATGGAGAATCGTGGCACTCGTAGCTATGTATATTGTTCGCCACTCATGAATTCCACTTTGTGCAAGTAATTCCAATTTTCGACCATCGTTTTCCATCGATCCCCTCAACCCGATGTCGTGTCACCACACCTTCGTCGTTTCATGATATCTACAGATAGTTGAGCTAACAATGTACTTTCAGTAGGTGGGATGACATGAGATTCTCATTTATGGAAGCAATTTCAAAATTTAAAATCCAAATGGTTGCAGTGGACTCCTCCTGCACGACCTGCCACCGCCTTCACGGCCATCCTTTTCTTCGCCACCTTTCTCACCACCGCCTTCACGACCATCCTTCTCATCACTGCCTTCACTGCCATTATTATTAAACCTCAATTTTCATGAATGAGAAAAATTTTGTGGCACAGAACCATAATCAATTGGGAGAATGGGTAGATCCCATCTTCACTTCATCCCTGGCTGTAGCGATCAAGCGATAGTTGATTGCATAGTGAAGTCAGAGCAGCAATAGCTGATTGCATGGTGAAGTTGGAGAAGGTACGGTTGGACGCTCAATCCAAGGGCCGCACCACTGCTCATTAAAACTCAATAGCATGCCTACCTACAGGCCGCCTTCAAGAGCATGCCTACCTACAGGCTGCAAGAACAAGTATCCTTCATGGGGAAATCGATCTTACATGCAACGATTACAAGGACAATACAGGTTGATTTCAATTCAATTTTTCTTAAAATTAAAATAGTAGGCATTGCTTCTATGATCTGAAGATTGATTCTAAGATGCATACCAGTATATTTATATCTACAACATATTTTTCAACCTAGATGCATGCCAGTACTATGCATGTCGTTATTTTATCAAAGGGAAAGGACCTAAATATTCTACTAGTGTATTTATCAAATATATACCTTTTATCAGTCTTCAACCATCCCTAGTTTGCTAACATTCTCTCTAATAAACTCAAATGGGATTTACTTATAATTTCAAATGTTGAAAACTCTAATGGGATTCACTGATAATTTTAAATGCTGATAATTTCTAGAGGGTGGAATTGCAAATGATTTTTTTTTAAAAATAAAAACGATTATATTACTACGGAACCAAATAGTTACAGAGCTATCAAAAAAGCACAGTGCCACCACCCCCATCTTTAAACAGCTTTACGATCTTCCCCAAAAAGTGATCATCTTCCCCCAAAAAGGATAGAGCACAAAGTCCAGACCAAAGTCCCATACATGAGAAACATAAGACTATAAAACTTTATGCATATAAAACTAACCCTACGACCACTATTGAAAGACTACATAAAGAAAGGAAAAGAGTCCATGACTGTGGCATCACACCCAATTCTGGGGGTGAAGACTCGGGCTTGAAAACAAAACAGCAAACTAGGTGACCTTCATGCTTTCTAGCATCTTAAGGTCTTTGCCTCCCGCACGCTCCATTCTCCTCCGTCTTTCCTCCCTGCTTGATCCACCAACCTCTTGTTTCTCCATCCCCCGGTGGTAGAGGTGAATTTCCAAGTGAAAATCGATCATGTCAATATTCCTATGCATTAATCGGCAATATGTGTTATGCTCTTTCCAAGCCCTTATGGGCTCTTCATCTCCCTCCTTCTTGGCCTCATGGATAAGGGAAGCGAGCGCAATGAGGTTCTTTATCACCCAGTAGAGCATGATCATACGGTCATATGCAGTCGCTCTCCTAGTCGTGGACCCGAGATCCACCACCAATTCTTTAACCTCCTGACGAATCTCTTCAATGGGCATGGTCTGCACTTTATCCCACATGCGCTTCTCCACCATCTCGATGGTGTTGCGGGTTGCAAGCAGGATACAGTCTTTGAAGAATGAGGTGGCTACCTAAGCATGGGTTTGTGCCCGTGTAGCATGCCCCCTGCCCCCCTTCCACTTATTTGCCTCTTTTCCTTTCTCTCGGCTAGCGGCCGAGGCCTCACCCATACCCAAATTCATGTTCTTACAATGATTAGGTGCCATAACGCAGAAGCACTACCAGTTCAACTCACCACAGCTCTGAAATTCCAAGGTTAGGTCGTGACCTCTCATACGAACAAAAATAACAAGATTCTTCCTCAGAAAATAAATGAGGAACATAGAACTTGCACCTATATTTAAGGAGGGGAGAGACATAATTTCCTTAACAGGTTTGTACGATCCCACCATCTCCCAAATATTTCCCTCACACTCTCCCGTACCTAGCTCGAAAGTTAGCATCATTCTCGTCTTAAAGATCATATCCAAACTTCGAAGTGAATCCGTCCTTTTTCTCCTCCTGAGCAAGTTTTCGTACCCTGATTTATGGATGAGGTGATCAGGCAGGTATATTTCAGCCTTCTCTTGCATGGTCATGTGTGGCTGAGCTACGACTCCATGGGAATCTCCATTAGCCTCCTGTCATCGTCCTAATTGACAATAATGGGATCCTCCACTTGTCGGTTTGCATCGAAACCCTGGGTGGCCAATTGTCTACATTAGGAATCCACCTTTCATCCCTGAAGTCTTCCAGTGACCCCATCCTGCGTACCCTACCCCCCTACATGCCTATGTTGGAAAGCATGTCATCCACCCTATTGGCATCCCTCCTGACGTGGCTGAAGGAAATGACCAAGTGTGAAGAGACAAGGCCACACAAGGTGTTCATCTTGCTATCCAATCTCCAACTGGAGGATATTTTCTCGGTTGATTTTCCATTGGCTAACTACTTGGCCATCTGGATCAAAATGTTCGAGTCACCTTCTATGATCAACAGTAGCCACCCTTCCCTGGTCACAATTTTGAAACCCTGGACAAGGCCTTCCAACTCTGCTAAGTTATTGGTGTTGAACCCTATAGATCCAAATAACAGCTCAGGGATTTCCCCTGTCGAGTTCCTGCAAACCCCTCCAATCCGGCAGCACCCGGATTACCTTTCGTCACCCCATCGAAATTAAGTTTGAATACCTGTTGAGGAGGGGGAGCCCGGGAGTTTGGGCTTGAGGGCTTGCAAATTTTGACCTTTCGATGAAGCCCATCCAAAGCTCCTCTGTCCAAACCCCAGTTATCTGCAATGAGGGATTCCATCCCTGAGAATTCCTTATCCTGCTCACTCCATTGCATATTCCAAATGGTTTCCAGGAGATTCGAGACCAGAGTTCGCTAAACCTCCTCATTTGTATTCCTCTTATCCCGAAAAATACGGTTGTTTTGCTCCTTCCAGACATTCCACATAACCATTCCAAGGAAGGTTGACCACAGAGTTCGAAGAATGCAATTTTTGAATAATTTGAGGTTCCAGTATCACAAATATTAACCTGGGTGACCTCTGCGTCAATCGCTCCTTTGGAAAAAAGTGGCACGCCTGTCCCAAATAGAGGCTATGAAGGGGCAAATATTTAGTAGATGGTTCATACTTTCTTCGTTATTTAGGCATAGGACACACTAGGAAGGACCTTGAACCCCTCTACACCTCTGATTTTCACCTATTAAAACTCTGTGCATGACCACCAACCAACAAAAGGTAGTAACCTTCGGCCATGGGTTGGTTTCCCAAATATTTTTCCAAATACCATCCGCTACTTCATGATTGCGGGATCGAATGTCATATGCCTCTTTACTGCTGAAGGCTCCTTTCTAATTGTATCCCCATCACAATATGTTCAATCCAAATTTGGGAAGGATGGACCTCTCCTAGAGCTCGGCCTTGAGAGATCAAAGGTTGTCATCGGTTATGAGGCCTTCCCCCCTAACCTGAATCAATCAGCTTCTCTGATCATCTACAGCCGCACCCTCCTAGTGTTCACAAACTTTCACCTTACCTTCTTCCATCCCATTGGCTCTGATATGTTGCCATCTAGGATCATCCCCCAATTTAGGAAGTTGGTTCCAGGAATCATCCCAGAAGTTTTTACATTCCCCATCCCTCATTTCCCAAAAGTTATGCTCCTACAGTAGCTTACGTCCGGCAAGAGCTTTCATCCAGGTGTGGGAGCCCTGTGGCTCCCTGTTATAACTGATCAACTGGTTCTTTGGTCGACCTCTAGCACACTTGACATGCCACTGTTTGGCCCATTGTTCTAGCGTGTGATTACACCACCTCCACCATATTTTAGCCCCTTGAATTTTTCCCATGACTTCAGGATCACAAAGCCCTTGGCCCCCTCTATCCTTGTAGCAGCATATCCTCTCCCAACTAGCCAAAGAAAAATTGGCCTTAACTTCCCTTCCTCCCCATAATAAGTTTCGTTGAATACTCCTAATCTCCTTTATAACAGACTTTGGAGCAGATAACACTGAAAAAAGGTAGACTGGCATGGCTTGCAACACTGTTTTAACTAAGACCAATCTACTAGGAAGGTTGAGGTGGCGTGGAACCCAGCTTGAGAGCCTTCCCTTTAACCTGTCCACCATATCCGCCCGAGAAACTTTTTTAATGGATTCCATCCCCAAGGGTACCCCTAGATACTTGGAGGGGAAGGATCCTTTGGAGAATCCCAAATCTTGACAATGTTCCTTTGGACAATGGGAGGTGTGTTGAGAAAGAAAACCTGAGATTTGTCGGCGTTGACTTTCAATCTAGAAGCTTTTGCAAAGAGATTGAGACTCTTTTTAAAAGCTCGGGCCTCTTAGACTGAATGGTGCCCCATGAGCATCATGTCATCTACGAATTGCTAGTGTGTCTGTTTATCCATTCCTTCATGGAGAGTGAGTCCGCGAACCTCTCCTCCTGCTTCCTAGGCATGGATGACCTTTCTCAAACCTTCCGCCATTAAGATAAAGAGGAAAGGCGATAGGGGGTCTCCTTGCCTGGTCCCACGAGAGGGATGAAAAAGCTTAGTCGAAGAGCCATTCAGCAAAATGGAAAAGAAGGGGTGGTCACCAAATTCATGACCCACTCAACCCAATTTGCTCCAAATCCATATGCCTCCAACACTTTCTCCATGTATTGCCAGCTTAATTTGTCATAGGCCTTTTCTATATCCATCTTTATCAGCATTCCCGGCCTCTTGGTCCACTTTAGAGAATGGATGGTTTAGTGGAATGCTATAATCCCATCCAATATTTGTCTTCCTTCTACATAATCGTACTGTTCTGAGCTAATTAGGGATGGGAGGAGGGGTTTTAATCGGTCTTCTATCACCTTAGATACAATTTTATAAATCCCATTACAGAGAGCTACATGCCTGAAACTACCCAGAGTGTTCGCTCCATCCCCTTTCGGGATTAAGGATAGGAAGGTCGCATTGAAGGCCTTGAGGACCCCTCTTCTGCATCTTGACTCCTCAACTATTTCTAGAACCTCTTCCTTAATCAAGTCCCAGAAGAATTGAAAGAAATTTGTGGTGAAGCCATCTGGGACAGGGGCTTTCCCTTGGGCCATCTAACTTATCGCTTCCTCCACCTCCTGCATGGATATAGGTTTAACTAACATCTCATTATCCTCTCTGGAAACCACCCTAGGTATGAGAGTAGTGATCCGAGCTATGTACTAACTTTTGTCCCCCCTATTCTTGGTCATTATCTCCTCAAAATGGTTGGTTAGTTCTTCCTCAATTTCTCCCCTGGTCTTCATGTGGGACCCGTCAAATTTTTTTAGCGTATGAATCTTAGATCCATTCCTATTATGGAAAACTGAGTTATGGAAGAATTTGGAATTCTTCTCTCCCTCCTGTAGCCATTGGACTCTAGACTTGTGCTTCCGGTATATTTCTTCCTACTTCTCCCTTACTTCCAGTTGACTAAGAAGATCTTTCTCTTTCTCTTTCATCTCCTCATCACATCATGTTTCCATGCCTTTCTGATTGATGATCTCAATATCTCCAATCAACCTCCTCTTGTCTACAAAAATGTTCCCAAAGTCCTCTTTGTTCCACATGCGGATTTTGGCCTTGAGAGCCTTTAGTTTTTGTTGAAACTTGTACATTCTCATTCCCACAAGAGGACCAACTCCTGCAACCACTATTCCACTAGATATTTGACGTCCTTATGTTCCAACCAAAATTGTTTGAACCAGAAAGGTTTGCTCAAAGTAGGAGTCAACCAATCCCAATTGAGACTGATTGGTCAGTGATCGGAGTCCATCGTAGGAAGGACACTAGCAATGATCTCTCTTGTTCCCCGCACTATGTTTTCTGACATCAGGAATCTGTCAATTCTAGAGGCTATAATATTCTCCCCCCCTTGCTTGTTGTTCCAAGTGAACCAACCATCTCCCGTTTCGAGATCAGCTAGGGGGTTGTGGGCCAGGAACTCCCTAAACTCTTCTTGAAATTTCTCCAGTACACGTCATCCTCCATTCTTCTCCCTAAGAGAGGAATATAGATTAAAATCCCCTCCTATAATCCAATTTCCCTTGTTGGTCGGCCCTTTCATCCAATTTAGGAGGCACATAAAATCCTGCTTCTGAGGGAAAGCACTGGGGCCCTACACGTTTACCAAAGTCCCTTTAGCCCCTGTCTCCAAGAAGTTAAAATTGGCCATCAGGTAGAAATGGTTGTCCCGCCACACCGATAGGTCAATGGATTTCAAATGCCACAACACAACCATACCCCATTGCATTCAATCAGCATCCGTTGCCATCACCCTGTTGCCTTTCCATATCTTCTTCTCGAGTTTCTCCATCACTTCTGAACTGTACTTTGTTTCCTGTAGAAGTAGAACATCCGGCCTTTCTTGCATGACCTTCCTAGCTAAGGTCTTAATCTACCTGGGATGGTTGCATCCCCTAATTTTCTAGGAGACTATCTTCATTGACCAACCTTACTGACTTTGAGAAGGTTGCCTTTATCATTGGGTGCTGGCCTGATTCGATGAGATTTACACCAACCTTTGCAATCCGATTCTTATTCGTCTTCCTTACTCTTTTCAATTCCTCTTCTGGCGATTTTCTTTTACTTCCTTTCTGAGGTTCTGTGGCGATCCCCGGGTGTTGATGAGCTTTTGTCTTGATTATAGTGTCTTTAAGCAGTTCCAATTGTCTTCGGGAGACCTACCCCTGACCCTCCTTATCGCATTCCTTCTCAAACTCGCCTAGATCTAGTTCTCCCAGCTCCATTTCTTTTGTTTCATCTTCGTCCATCACCTCAATCGGTCTCTTCTACTCTTCTCCACTTCTAATTTCTCTCCCCTTGACTTCCTGTTGCTTAGCCACAATTCCTTCCTCGAGTCACTCTCCTCCAATATATGAAAGGGGTTGTTGCTGGTTGTTGCATTCTCTGTGTTTTGTTTTCATGGTTTTGGAAACCTGCATGTCTTTCCCTTTACCTAATTTTGACCTACATGAACTCATCACCTTCCATCTCACATTCCTGGATGCGGTTTGAGTTGTTTGGATCTTAGACCCCTTTCAGGCAATTTCTCTCAAAGTGGCCATATTCATGACAAAGCCTACATCTAAACGGTAGATGTTCGTAATAAATATTTTGGATCCATTATTCATCCTCTAAGTTCAGACTTATTGCTTCTGGAAGATCCTTTGAGAGATCCATGTAAACACAGATGCGGGAAAAGGTTGTGTACCTCTCTTGTTCGGTCTGCTCTGCCACCTTCACAAATTCCCTTATTGAGTTACCTATATCTTTCAGAATCTCCATCTCCCAATATTCACACGGAAGAGCGATCAAATGGATCCATACCGGGGCCACCGTCATGTCCTATGTTCCTAGGTTGAATCTTTCCTTCCAGGGTCTAATATAAAGCCCTGGCGAGAAGAAAAAATATGGACCTCCCTCAAGCACTCTATCCCTATCCTCCTGGTTAAAAAATATTATAGTGAAAAAGCCTTTCGAGCCTAAATGAAGATCGTAGTGACCTTTGGGGTTCCACGTGCTCTTGATACATTTGACTAGCCCTATCTCCCGCGGCCACACCCCCATAAACTTCCCGATGAGGGCCTTCTCCTTCCATAGTTCAATCTTTTCCCTGATCTTGTCAGGTCAGATCTGAATCAATGGGATAGATTGGGCCTTCAGGAGGAAACCACCTTGGCCCACTCTCCTCCCTATTCTCGTACCATCCCTACTGCATACACCGCTCCCATTGCCACCCCCACTCTCCTCGTTAAACTAGTTCCGAGGGATCTCTGTCACCATGATTCGCAGGGGGTTCTGCAGCCCCCGCCCCCAAACCCTTCGCAATCAGAAACCATGCCTACACCATCACGTGCACTTCCATTCACATCACAATCAAGCATACAAGAATTGCAAATGATTTATTCATATGCTCACAATTTCTTTTCTCTATTAGGTGCCCTGCTACCACAATTTACATGCGGCAAAATGAGCCCGAGCACCAAAAAACACAACTGCAGCTTTAATGAATGCAATGGACAGAAAACCTGTGTAATGGATGAAAAACCAGCATAATGGAAAGAAAAAACAATGGAACAGGTTGAAAAGGGCCAACAACTCAGACTCTCATGAGAATTGCAACTATATAAAATTTACGCAAATAGATTAGAAAAAAAGCAAAATGGAAAAGACATCCCAATCAAAAATAAGTTCCCTGCAACAAGAATTGATAGTGTTGAGTATAAAAAATGTACGAAAATGGACTACAAAAAAAGAAAATGGAGGGGGAAGCATGAGCAAAAATAAGTTCTCGGCATCTAAATGGCCTAAAGACAAGAATTGATGGTATAGACACACCTACAAATTTCTCGAATTTCTTGGGGTTTAAACCTCGAGGGGAATTTTGGGCAAGAAACACCCGGGAAGGTTGAAATTGCAGAACACTAAGGAGGCCTTAATCTTAAGATTCTGATACAAATTGATATAGCCAAGCAACAATGAAAAAACTCACATGCAGGAATAAAGAACCGCTCTTCCCATATGCAAATGCATTGGGAGTACCTTGTGTATGCTCTTAACACCTCCATAATCCAAAGCCACTATGGTACGTGGCACTGCCATATTTTTAAACGGATCTAGAAAACAACCTTTGCATGGAGTTTTTGTTTTCCATGTCACCTTGCCAACATCTAGGTCTTGCATGGCCGTTTGCATGAGTGTCGTTGCTATGATTTCAATAATGATAAACTTAAAAACATTGTATAATTTAATGAGAATCCTGCATTTAAGAGTTTTGTGGCATTTGTTTTAGATTCCTTTAGAATGCCTCTGCCATAATATTTCCACTTTAGTAAGTCCTTTAAAATTTAATAACAAGTTTGTGCAAATTTATGGTCTCAGTGACATCATGGAAGGATTGTCAGTGACATCATGGAAGGATTGTCATAATTTTATTTTGTCAGTGACATCATGGAAGGATTGTCATAATGTCATCATTGACTATGAATGAAAATTTCACATAAAGTTAGCAATGAAGGGAAGTGGAGTGGTGTAATATTATTCCAAATGCAAAGTTTAAGTAATGCCCTAATTTTAATTAAACTAAAACTATCAATTCGTTTTTACATTTTTATTTATAGTTGTTCAGGTAGTTATGTTCTTTGTTCATAAACTTACAATCCATATAGTGAAACTAATCATGAGATTATTGTTCAATATTATATTAACAACCCACGAGAAATATAATTTCACTTTTTATTATTATTAAGTTTGCAACGAATTTATTACTTAATTACCATATTTATCCATATATTTGTAGCTTTCTGTTTGTCGAAGTTTACAAAACTTATATTATTTTAATTTAAGTATTTATCTATATATTTAGAGCTATTTCAAACAAAGAAGCGAAGAGAAGGGATATCGTAGATTTATACATGGGTTATTTCAAAATTTTGTATCCCTCTAGCCCTATTAAAAACACAAAAGTATTCCTTATATAGGACATCAATATTTATTTTAAATTGAGTTTTTTATTTTCAGTCACAAGTTAATTGGGTTTCTTTTGGTGCGTGGCAATTAATTAGAGTGAGTAAGGTTTATTCTATATAGAAATTGAAAATAAACAAATTATTAAATTGAGAAAATAAATAAACATCAAATCATATTATGTGTCTTGTAAATTGAAGGTACATTGTTCCAATAAATCCCAGAAAATAAACAAACACTAAATCATATTATGTGTCCTAAATTGAAAGTCTATTGTTCCATCATACATTGAGGCAAATTTCTACACCTGTGTATTCCTACATTACATTATGTTTACAAGTTTTTTAAAATTTAATAATAAACTTTTGCTAATTTATTGTATCTCAAATTGTATTTTACATTATATGGTGTAATTTTATTTCAACTAAATTAAATGTTACTCGTTAAACCCTCTAATGTATTGCTACTTGATCTCAGCTATTTCATTTTTCAGCGGAATGATCTCAGCTATTTCATATACTAGCATTTGCACCGAGAAGTGCAAAAGAATGCTGAGAGGATAAACATATTTTGTCTTGCTGCAACCTAATCTTTCTGAGTTATCTTGTGAGACTCGAAATTAATAGTGAGTTTTGAAATTTTAGGTCAAGACATTTTTTACTAAATAAAATATATCTTTGGTATTTTATCTTTGGATTTATTGAATTTTGTAATAAATTTTAACTTGTTTTACAATATGTCTCTGTTGATTGCGATTTTCGAATTTCAGATTTCCAAGTATCAGCAAATGGAAATTACAAAATTGAGAAAGCAAAATGTAGAATTCCGACTGTAGGTACTTTCCTGAAGTGTAATTTTCGATTTCCAAGTTTGTTTGTTGAATATTTACTTCACGATTTTACTTGATAATTTTCTCTTGTTTCCCAACTTGCGATTTACGATATTGCCGATGTCGGAAATCGGAAACAAACTTAATTTTTTCAAGCGAATCTTTGGTTAATTTTTCAATTTTTGTAATTATATCATTTCAACAATCATAATAATTTATCATAAACTAAATTTTAAGACAATTTAGCAATCATAATGATCCATACTAAACTAAATTTTAAAACTGCCTAAATTATCAAAATAATAATTTAAGGCATGAAAATTACAATTTCAATCATTCTAATTTACCAAAATTCCACGATTCCAGCAAATTGAGGGCATCGGGAATCGGGAATCGGAAATTGAGAAAGGAGAAATTTATTTCAACAAAACCCAAGTCTCCGGTTTTCGATATCCAAAATATAAAAAAAATCGGAAATCGTGGATACCCCAAATAACCTTAACAAAAACTGGAATTTTCAGTTTCCGATACCCAAAAATTGAAAATCAGAAATAGGAGATCTTTGGTTATCGATTTCACAAATCAGAAATGTAAATGGAAATGTTTGATCTTGTCGGTTGATCCATACAAAATTTACAGTCCAGATTATTTAGGTCGTTTTAGTTGGGTTTTTAAAGAATCGAACTTACAATTTTTTACTCTGCCCAGGGTTTTATTATTGTGCATTTCCTTTGTGTCGCAACGCGTAAACTCGTGATTTTGACCTGTAAATTTTCACTCGGTGACCATTTTTTCTAGTAATTTTTTACTCTGCCCATGGTTTTTTTACTGTTTATTTCCTCTGTGTCGCAGGGTGTAGAGTCGTGTTTTTTACCTATAAGTTTTCACTCCCTTGCTGTTTTTTTTCTGGTAAATTAAAACTCTCGTCATTTTTAGACATGGTTGTTAAAATTCAATAAGAGAAGGTATCTACTAAGACTAGGAATACCAGATCTAAAACGATTCTTCAAGAGCAGAAAATCAAAGATCCCAATGCCGGTGATTTTATTGACACCAGTGGGTATGTGTCTGACTCCTCATATCTGGACTGGTCCAGAATTTATGTTATTTTTGACAATGATGAATTTTCCTCTATTTCTCATGACCAAATTTTCTACATGAACATACACAATTCTCAAGTGTATTGTGTTGCGACGAGACCTCCTTTTATGCCTTGCACGGACCCTGTTAAGTGGTCATTGGACCACATCGAACTTAATCAACGAATATTTAATGATATTGAGAATGTCTCTATTGCTTTGTTTCATCCAGATGTGTTTGCTAGGGCTTATGCTTTGAAAACCCCCAAGCAGCTTTTCTCGTTGAAATTTTTCGATAAAACCCTCACCAAATTGAAGAACGAACAAGTGGTGAAATCTTGGCTGAAAGACCCAACAGTAGTGATTCCCGTTTCACTTTCGGCATATCCAGTTTCTTGGTTCAAAGAGCCTTTCTTGTTGTTGGTTGCCATGTTTTGCAGGTTATTTGGCTTACCCAACTGTTCCTTATTCAAAGAAAAATGGGTCCCTATGGCGAACCATGTTTTGCTTACAGGTGATTCCTTCAACTAGGCACAAATTCTGTTTTGCAATTTGCGGGAGGAAATTGAAAAATATCAGGAACCCCGACCAACCAGAAACCATATTTCTACATGTCAAGGTTCGTTATGGATGCATTTTGTGCGTGTTCTCGTTTCCCAGAGCTAAATCGGAATTGGAGCGAGAAATATCCACATGTTCATATATATTGCGCTGATATGTGGGACGACAATTTCATACCTCGTGTCTATGAGCTCTGTGACCTATTTCTTGGGTCAATGTACTACAAATTTTTTAAAGTTGATGCTCCTGCATTCTCTGAAAAAGCTAGGAAACTCATTTCAGTGTATGGAGACTAGTATGTAGGAGAATATTTCTCTTACATAAGGATTTGGGACAGCAATATACTGCACTTGCTTCCCAGAATAGTTCTTGGCCAAATGGTGCTTCAAGAATTTGCCTATCAGACTGTGATTGATGGCGCTTTCTCCAAGTTAACCAAACATTATAAGAATGCTTGGCCCAAATTTCCTATGAATCTTGCCAATATTACGGTACAGAATCCTATTCATGTGTCGTTGTTGGGAAAAGAGATTTCTTTTATGAGTTTAGGGGAGGCACTGAAAACAATGCATGACCCAGTGGCATATGTGGCTAATCTATTTGCTCATGAGCATGTCAAATTTCAATACATTCACGAAAATTAGCCCGATGATTCAATTTTTCAAGGAACTACCACTTTTCAGGAGGCGATTCGTAAAATCACTGATCCGGAGATAAAGTCCCATCTAAACTTGTTTCAAGAGCATATTAAGAGAAGAATTTTACAAAAAAGAGAAGATAAACTCGAAATAAAACAAGATCTTGACAAGCAGAAGAGAGAAATAGAAGCAAGAGAACATGCAGCCAAGTGTGTTGTTGTTGTTGCCGCAGAACCTAAGGACAAGGGAAAAGGTGTTATTGAAGGCCCATTGAGCCCCTCTCTTACAACAATGGAAGATATGTCAGAGAAAGAGGCAGACCTCAAAAGAAATTTTGAAAAATTCTTGTCTCAAGTGCAAATTCAGGCAAAGTTAACTGAAGTAAATACTAAAAGACAAAAGATTGTAGCAGTTTCTGAAGAGGATCAACTGCCAGAAGCAGGGACAAAAGAAAAGCCTATTTCTTCGATCCTAGATAACCTTTTGTACAAAAGGTAATTTCTTTATCATCATCTCAAATTGAGAATCATGATACGGACGTGGAAGTAGACGCTGAGGTTGTTATGAGTACCCTGATCTCATCTATCCCCAATATCCAAAGGTTTTCTAGTACGTTAGGTAACTAATCTTTCCAGCATTGTTTTTTCGAGATAAATTTGTCATCAATAATGGCAGCTAGTATTAGAATGTCCAGAAGTTCAATTGACTCACCTATTCATAGTATACCTTCTTCCTTTTCACCACTTCAGCCTATCACTACATCCCCATTTCCCTATATTTTTTAGGATGACATTCCTTCTGTCTGTATGACTCTTCCTCATAAGGAGGTTTTACCTATATATGATTATTTTACATCAGTCACCTTTACCTTTGTTTCTTCTCCTATGAATATTCTTCGTATCAGCATAGACATTTCTTTAAACCAAACCCAAACTAGTCCTTTGGTTACCATCCACCAGCAAAGCATTTCATCTTCTGAAGTTATCGCAAATTTTGCAGAAGATGCAGTGGTATCCTTTGACAAATATTATTGGACTAAAAAGGATAAAGTTGTGGTTAAAAGGGGATCCAAGAGAACCAAAGTAAGCTCAGCCAAAAAAGTGCCTGCTGTTGGTCAGGTCATATGGAAAGCAAACACAACTGATATGCAGCAAGGGGCAATGGAGACAGCAGTTACGATGGGAGTTTTTGCTAGAGCTAATTTTCAATCAATTTCACAATTAAGTATCGCTCTTGGTGAAAAACTGAAGGAATTGGAGAAGATGAAACAAGAGTTAGCAGAAATACAACAGAGGCATGAACAATAGATTGGGCAGTTGAAACAAGAATGTGAAGTCAAAATAGAGGAATGGAAAAACAAATTTGAACAAGCCAAGTACGAGCTCTGGAATGCGGAGGTTGTGAATCAGCAACAAGCAGAGCAAATTGCTCTTCTCAATCAAGAACTGAAATATGTCTATTTAGCCTCAAAAGGCTCCTCTTTTGTCGATCTGAGTGTTGAGGATTTTAAACAGGTACTCTGTAAAATACACGTAGAATTTCGACAGGCTGTCATAGATTTGTATAGTTGCTTTGATGAGATGCAAGGCCTGTATGACAATTTTATCAAGCATTCTTAAATTGTTGAGGATCACCATCATCGAATGAGAGCAACATCTAATGCTTTAGAGCATGTAAGAGGTTGGAAAAATCATATTAAGGAAATACCTGATGGCTTGTGAATATTAGACAAGCTAGAGCTGAAAACAATTTAAGTTTCCATTGAGACATGGGAGGCTATGTGCGATTCAATTGAAGTTGTAGTCAATGCAGGACAAAAGGTTTGTGAAAATAGGTGGTCTGCTTCAAAGAACTTGCTGACCTATTTCAGTTTACATGTTTTGGATCCTCTCAGTGAGGCAGTTTGTCCAAAACTTCATTTGGAAGAATTGGAAAAGCAATTTGATGATACCAAAGAGTTGATCCAACAAATTAGTCAGTTCACTGTGCAAGAGATCGAGAAATGGATAGAAGATCCCCATGGCTCTATAACTCGTATAAATTTGTTCAACAAAGAATGGAAAAAAATCAAAAGGAAGGAAATTTCCTCCCAAATTTGCAAGAACGAAATTAAGTTGAGGAATGCTCATTTTTAGGATGTTGATGACATTCTGGATTTATTTTCCAAATGGCGTTCTGCCCTTAAGGAAGGCTAGAAACTATTTATTTGTGTAATTGCCCATTTTGGTAATATTTTGAATATTTACGTTTTTGTAATTAATTTATAATTACAAAAAAAATAGAAACTTAATGTGTAAATTATAAATAATTGTTCTTTAAAATTATTGAATTTTCATGAGTTTTTAGCTCATATGTCTATATTAAATAAAATCAACTATATTATCCAATAAGAAACATCGTATGTTCCGATATGTCATTCCAAAAATTTTCCATTTTATTCTGGTCAAATGATTATGTTACATTCCAATTTTTTTTATTTTTTCACTCTCCATTTCACAGAAAAAAATAACCATCATGTTATGGAATACATATGGTGTTCTTTATTGGAAAACATAGGACATAGAATTTATGCAATTCGAAATGTTGCAAAATCGAAAAATTTGGTGTTCCTTATTTGCAAATCCTAATTTTGGGAATTGAAAATCGGAACATTTGGTGTTTTGTATTTGTACACATAGGATTTCTATGTATGTTGCAAAATAGGAAATCAGAAGACAGAATGTTTGCATTGTTCAAATAAAGAACATAGCACATGGATTTTTGGATTCTAAAATGTTGAAAATAGGCAATGTGATATGAAGAAGTACTTGCAACATCAAGGCATGTTTGATAGACATGCCATAAAATAACTATTTTAGGAATATGAAATCTTTACTTAAATTTCAAATATGAAATCTTGAAGCCAAAGCCAAACCATCTAGCCTCGTAGAGGCTTTTCTGATTTTCGGGTTGAAAACAGGAAATTCCAGTTTGTGTTAATGTTATTTGGGGTATCCGTGATTTCCGTTTTTTGATATTTTGAATATTGAAAACCGGAGACTCGGGGTTTTGTTGAAATAATTTATTGGCTTCATGATTTCCGATTCCGAAATCGAATGATAAAAATTGTCAACACCATAACCCCACTTGATCCAGGAACCCAAGACACCTTTGACAACAACTACTTTGTAAATCTAGAAAATGAGATGAAGCTTCTACAGTCAGATCAAGAACTACTTTCCACATCTGGGGCAGTCCTGATTTCTATTGTGAATGACTACACCAGTATTCAAACCAATTTTTTCTCCAACTTCTCTAACTCGATGGTAAACATGGGAAACATAAGTCCTCTAACAGGAACAAGAGGAGAAATCCATCTAAATTGCAGAAAGATTAATGGCTATACAGTACCAGTACCATCTGTATATTTCTATTTCTATTTTTCTCAAAGTTAAAGCAATATCAATCTATTTGGAACAATGAAGAGTTTCAAGCGATATGAAGAAGTATATGTAACATCAAGTCATGTTTCTGTCTCAAATAAGGAACATCTTCATGTTCCATTTTGCGATATTTAATTTCCGACATTTCGGATTCTGAAAATGCTATGTGTGAAAATCCAGAAATCCTGTGTTCAAATACGAAGATGTCCATGTTCCTTCCAATAAGGAACATGCTATGTTCTGATATCTGACTTTGCAATTTGTGTATCTTTAACACTTGGATATTGTTCTTTGTTGTTTTATTTGTTAAGTTGGTCTAAAGTAAGTTGAAAGAAGTAATTTTGTTCTTTGTTGTTTGTACATTAATTGGTCGTTTTCTTTCATTTGTTATATTGTGTAATACTTCTGTCTTGGAATTATTACCTATCTTGTTTGGGAGGGAGTTATTTTTCAATCTTTTTCAGTTTATGCTCAAATTAATTTTAACTTTCCAACTTGTTTGGGAATATGTTAATGAAATACACTTTGCCCAGGCCCCTTTATTTTATAAAGATGTTTTTATTATTTAAAGATTGCCCATTTTCTAGTTCTGATTTCCTATTTTTGGGTATAGGAAACCAGAAATTCCATTTTTTTGTTAAGGTTATTTCAAGTATTCTCGTTTTACGATTTCCGATATTTTGGATATCAAAAACCTTAATCAAACTAAAAAATAAATAAAAAAACCTATGCTTTAAGTGGGTGGTCGAAGTAAATTATTTAATTGGTCAATATATATATTAAATAATAGGTTGTTTATCATTTCATTTTATAAAGATGTTTTTATTATTTAAACATTTCCCATTTTCTATTTTCGATTTCCAATTTTTCCGGTATCGGAAAACGAAAATTCCATTTTTTGTTAAGGTTATTTGGGCTATTCCTGATTTCCGATATTTCAAATATTGGAAACCGGAGACTGGAAAAATATTTTTAAAAAATCGAAATTTGGAAATATCACAAAATATTTTTGTGATATTTTGTGTTTATTTGTCTTCTTCCCCGCTTTCATATTTTCGACATTGCGGATATCTGATATCTACGTATTAGAAACTGGAAATTTCAATATTTGATAAGATTATTTGAGTTATGAGCGATAATGCACAGTGTTTCAGAGAGGGTAAAAATATTTTCTTTCGGCAACTCAACCTTCGTGTATTTTGGATATTGGAAACCGGACATTAAGGTTTTTGTTGAAATAATTTCCTAGATTTGTGATTTTCAAATTTGGATATTTGGGATATTAGAAAGCAGAAAGATCGGTTTTTTTATTTGTAATGTTTAAATATTTCTTGGATTTCGGATGTCTTGGATATAATTATCTGTTGTAAAGGAAAGTATCCTATGGCTAGGGTTTAATAGGCCATCAACATACTGGGGTTGAAAGAGAGATGCACAATGTTAAGCATGCATATATAAGCGAGTTTCAAAGATAAGAAAGGTCCACACCTGACTAACTGAAGGCTAGTCCGAGCTTTCTCTCCAATCCTCTCCTTACTCCTCTTGCTCCAAGAGACCTGCAAAACGAATTATACCTTCCTCAAACCAATATGCCCACATATAAAGCAATGATAATCAAATAAACATGAAACAATGATCTGATTAACATCATAATATGATCATAAACAGAGATTCAATCACACATTGCACAATGATTTGGGAAGAAAAAGGACATCACATCTTTATTAATCTTGAAAACAAGTACAAGTATACCTTCTCTTCAAGTTCGGCACCTCACGAAACCTTGATCCGGTTCTGTTGTTCTCTTCTCCAAGGAACTCAGCCTCCAAGCTCTGCAACACAAGGAGAATGCTTCTAGGGCAAAGGTGTGGGCAAAGAGAGCTCCAAATCCTCCAGCATAACAGTGCAAAAATTCAAGTCTCCTCTCATGGACCTCCCTACCTCTATTTATATGGTTAAGGAAGAGTTAGGGGCGAAGACAAAGTGGTTACAACTGAAGGAGTCAGTTGCATAACCACCCAAACTACCCGAAATTCAAAAGGCATGTTTTTTGACATTTTTAAAAGGCATACGCGGGTTGCATAACTAGACAGTCGCGTACACAAAAAGTATACGCGGGTTTCCAATACATAAAGTCGCGTATAAAAGCACACGCGGGTTGCATAACTGGCAAGTCGCGTGTCATACGCGGGTATCATAGAGAGCAACTCGCATATAGACAAAAAAAACTCATTTTAAGGGTATTTCTATGCATTTTCAGACTTTGGTGTCTTCTGGAAAGTTTTAGCTAACAGAAATATCCTTCCAACAGTGTAGAGATGAGGTTAAACAGAGTTACAAAAATCAAGATATGGGTCCTCCAAGATAGGTGTTTTTTCAGTGACTTTCATGAAGTGTCATCATGGAAGTGTCAACATGCGACGGAATCATGGGAAAGTGGTCACAGGTAGAGATGTGTCATTTTGAGCTATAACAGATGCCCACTAATGTGTGAGGTTAGAGGGGAAGATGATAGCCGAAATACATTATAAAAGAAAAAGCTAAGTATGGAGAGAGCAGAGAATCCAAGATCGAAAGGCTCGAACAAAGGTACCTGTAAGAGAGATAAATGTCAGAAAAACTGATCTCTGGGACATACATGTCCATATACAAAACATCGCCATAAAGATACAGGCAGATCCAACATATGTATAACTGATGAAACTATCATGGTCGCTCAATATGCAAAAAGGCACCATATCAAATCTAAAGGAGTCATGGGCACAAATGAACAAGGTGGATCCATACTCAACAACCGATCATAGCCACAAAAATACAAGGTGGATCTATGTCTCAGCAAAATGTCATATAAAATGTAACAAGGTCTTGCGCAACTTGGGCAATAGCAAAAGATGACAATGCTACTGTCAGCCCAAGGTCTTCAATCCAAACCTCCCAAAAAAGGTACGAATCCTAACCATGCGAATAAAGGAGTTGAAGTCGAACATGGAGGAAACTGTTTGATTACCAGTCAATAATGAGAACCGTTAACAAACGCGAGGGAAACCACCATTAATGAAAATGGTCCCCAAGGTACCTAGTACATTCTAACAAGTGTGATTACAAGGACTTGAAGTCGAACACTTGAAGAATCCATTGAGTATGAGACATTAAGGTATTCCCACTACCCAATAGTGAGGGAAATTGCCACTGATGACTACAATCCCTAAGGTACTGTCATAAAACTCTAAATCTCATTCCCAGAGCAAGAGGTGTTGCAGTCGATAGGAAGAGATCCATTGGAAGGAAGGCATTAAGGCATCCTTCATCATCCAACACGAGGTAAGTCAAAGACTAATTGGATCTGGAATTGGTACTGAATTTCACGACAAGGACATTGAAGACATGATGTAATGAACTAATACCAGGGAATGGCCGACACAAAAGGTCAAGGCAACTGCAAAATGGCTGACAAAGGTTTAATCCTTGAACAGTGAGCACAACACAAAAGTGACTTAGGCAGCTTTTGACACAAAAGGACCAATGAAACAAATCTGCAACGTAGGAGACATTGACAGATTCCCCATATAATTGGAAAAGAGACCAACTGGAGGAGTAAAAAACTCTGAATTGGGATAAGGTCAAAATACTAGGACCCAACTGTTGATAGACTCAAAACTGGTGCTTTGTTCAAGGAAACAAGACTTGCTGCCATGATGTAAAAAACATGTGAATGAACTTCACTTCCCCTCTTTCTTGTAAAGGTTTAACGAGTCCAAGAAAGCAAACTCGGTACCATCTTCATTTTTGGCAAGCTCAAAGAAAAGAAAGAAGAATGCTTGATAAAGCAATGATTCGTGGATTTTACGAGCCCGAACTAGTACATGCTCAACAGTGTTTTCATAGTTTAGAGAGTCTGAATACTCCAAAGAAGACTCGAGGGGGATGCTTTTTGGTACAATTTAGTCTCCTGATGCCAAAAAAGGATAAAACATACCAAAGAAGAACTCTCTTAACTTCCAAAGAAGAAAAGGTGCACCTTTTTCGTACTTAGTCAGGAAGGTCCGAAAAAGGTTAAATTACCACCTACCCAACGCTCCTTCAAAATCAGCATATAGCCTTAGTTTTACGAGTGTGAATGAAGGCAAGATCACTCGGAAAGATCCATTTGATTACGAGAAATGGGGCTTACAACAATAAACTCGATGCTTTGTTCTTTAGGGTTTAACGAGCATGACAAAGACATAAAGTACACTCGGAATCTTTTTCATGTTTTGGTCCAGAGGACGAAAAAGAGAAAACTAAGCTCATACCGGGTGTTCCTTTTCCGTAAATTTAGTCCCTCAGGGCCGGAAAAGTGATAAACCTATGGCTGAGAATACTCTTCTCAATTCCGAAGAAAAGAGAGTGTTCCTTTCTTGTGTTATTCCACATGGTCCGAGAAAGAGATAACCTACCACCAATGTGGATGCCCATTCACATATTCTTAATGAGCTTGAATGGACAAGTTTACTCGGCAGTCAAGTCTATTTTGAGGAGTTAGACTTGGGCCTAAAGAAACTCAAAATCTTTCCCGTGAAGTTTTAACGAATCCGGAAAAGTCAACTCGCGGCCTCCTTATTGTTTTTAACGAGCTCGAAGGAGAGCAAAAAGAATGCTCTAAATGCAAGGAGACGAGTGTCATAGGCAGGAGAAACTAGTTCCAAGCGCAAGGAACAGACCTATGCATAATGCAAGGAAAGTGAGCAAGATAAGGACACTCAGGGAACGTCTCCTCAAGGTAAAGGGTGTCAAGTTGCAAAGGAAAAATGATACAAGGCTTAGCGACAATGAGAACAAAGATGAGGGCTTATACAACGAGCTAAAAGCATGGAAACCGGCATCAGGCTCATAAGCGCGAGCAGGGAACATGCAAATGCAATTACGACTTGAAACACAAGGTGAGGCCAGTAAACAGTTGTGAATCCAACTAAGAATCCTGTCTCCAAGAAACAACAACATCAGGATCATATTTAGAAGAAAAGATCCGATGCAGGTCACTTTGGTAGAAACACTTGTGACTTTGCTATCTTCTATAAAAGATGTAGTCAAGGAAGAATCAACGAAAGAGGAATCTATAGTGCCAAGATCCAAGGGTTTATAATTAATAAGATCGACCTCAGAAGGAGAGAAAAAATCAACAAGGGATATACAGTCTGCAGGAACAAACTCAATATCACAGGAGTTGAAAAATTCATAAGAAAAATCAAACTCATCAGGATCACTAACTTGTTGTTCAAAGGAAGAGTCAAAAGACTCAACAAGACCAACATAAGAAGAAAGGTCAGGCTTACTAGGAAAACCAGGGTTAGACTTAGTCACAACTGAACCAGCATCCAAAAGAAGGTCAGACTGTATCAAAGACTCTAGGAAGACTTCATCCGAAGGAAGGAGATCATCCGAGATAGGACACATCTCTAAACTTTCAAATGGATTGACAGAGTGGAGAGTAGGCTCCATGGTCTGTATAGGATGACTCACCCGGTCAACTACTGGGACCAAGTCCCGAGAAGGTAAGCATGAAAACAGAGGCTGCTTCTCAGTAGCAATTGAACACAACGGACAAGAGGCCACATAGTTCACCTGTGGCGGGGTAGTGTCTATAGAAACACTGGGAATCAATAAAGGAAAGACCTGGTCTCTAGTTGGGTCAGGAGACGGATCAAGAAAATCCAACTGATCGATAGTGACAATTTATTCTCCATGATTAAAGTACATCACACGAAAGAATGTTGACACCACAGCTTGCATGGCATAGAAATAATCACGTCCAAGGAGCATATTGAAGTCCAAGGTGTCTTCTATCACCATGAAGTCAACTAAGACGGTCTTCCCACCCAAAGTAATAGGTGTTTGAGCAAGAATTCCCAAGGCTATACAAGTTCTTCTATCAAACGCCAGTAACTGACTATCAGTAGACACAAGGCTAGGAGATCCCATGCCTCACCAAGCACAAGCAGACAAAATACTAACTGAGGCTCCTTCATCAACAATACAACGAGCAATCATGTAAGGTTCAACTTTGACCTTTATCTGGAACGGTGCATTAGAAAGAAGGCGCGGCTCAACTAGGCTATCCCAATCAAAGGAAGCAATCCGAGAGCTTGGTGGGGGTTGATCCGAAGCAAGTTCAGTGCCCCCTTGTTCAGTAAGTTCTGAACTGGCAGTGAAGAAAATGTGACTAGTAGACACTTCACTCTCCAAAGGAAGAGTGGGATTGATCGATACTGGAATCAATTCAACCGCTTCGTGAAAGTGACTCTCTGAAGGGAGAGTGGGATTGACCAAAGATGGCATTGGTTCAATCACATCAGGATCACTCTCCGAAAGAAGAGTGGGATCGACCAAATCTGTGATTGGTTCGACCACTTGATCAACCAAAGGTTGAGTAGGTTGTTGAGAAACTATAGGGTGTTCAGGAGAAGGAAATCCTTGAGTCTTGGACCACACTCTTCGCACCTCTACGATAGCAGGACACTGGTGAGTAAGATGATCTCCCTCGCATAGCATACAAGGGAACTTAATTTTGCACTTCGAACGACCAGTTTTCTCAACTGTGTCAACATGACTAGCAGTGGATGACTGTTTGCTCTCAGCATGACTTGCAGAGGCTAAGAGTTTTCCCCCAGCATGAACTACAGAGGCTGGGTGACTGGGTCCAACCTGACTAAGAGAGGCTGGTTGTTGAGAGACTTCAGAATGTTCAAAAACGGGATGACCATGAAACCAAACTCTTCGTACCTCCACGATAGAAGGGCATTTATAAGTAAGGTGGTCTCCCTCACAAAGCTTACAAGGAAACTTGGGCTTGTGTTTTGAACGGGTAGTCTTCTCAACAGTGTCAACATGACTCGCAGTGGCTGACGAATTGTCTTCAGCATAAACCACAAAGGCTGAGAGACTGCCACCAGCATGACTTGCAGAGGCTGAGAGACTGCCCCCAGCATGACTTGCAGAGGCTGAGAGACTGCCCCCAGCATGACTTGCAGAGGCTGAGAGACTGGGTCCAACATGCCTTGCAGAGGTTGGACGGGCACCACCAGCATGAACAATAGAGGCTGAATGGTTAGGATCAACATGTTTTTCAGCAGCTGAGTGTGTGCCCCCAGCATGAACAACAGAGGCTGGGTGGATGGATCCAACATGACTTGCAGAGGTTGGATGGGGAGGTTCAACTTGAACAACAGAGGTTGAACGGGTGCCCTCATTATGACCTGCAGAGGCTAAGTAATTGGATCCGACATGACCTGAAAAGGTTGGAAGGATCCCACCATCATGATCAACAGATGCTGGATGGTGAAGATCAACTTGACTTGCAGAGGTTGAGTGCTTAGATCCAACATGACCTGCAGAGGTTGGATAGGTGCCCCCAGCATGAACTACAGAGGCTGGGTGGTGAGGTTCAACTTGAACAACAGAGGTTGAACGAGTGCCCCCTTGCTTATGTGCCTTCTTCCTATTCCTCCTTCTTTTACTCCTTTTAGACTGTCGGTTACTAGTATCAGTGCTTTCACCGCATGATGTAGAAGGAGGAGGAGAATCAACTACAGGTGAAGGGGAAGCAGTGTTTTGATGCCCTTGATATAAGGAGCTCAATTGAGAAGCATCAGGAGCATTCAGGACAGTTGGAGTGGAAAACAACCACATCGGTATCCCTAGGGTGAATCCAGGTAGATTCAGGATGGCCATCAAGGGAACACCAACATTCCCCGTGAGAGGAATAGTACAAGGAGTTCCCAGCATGGGGATCTCTTGGTTGGTGTTCGAAGGGGTGTTAGCCATAGTTTCAAACCAGGAGACAAAGTCTGAGGTCGATAGGCAACCAAAATTACAAAGCACACACCTAAAGGAACACTAAGTACAGACAAACCACACAGCACTCACTAAAAATTCCTAAAGCCAAATAGACAAACAGGTATAAGATACGCTTTCCAAAAGAAAGTTGATAGATAGTTACTTGGCGTCCCTGTAGATGTTCTTAGGCACAAGCGGAGGAATCACCCACCACCCTCCCACACTTTCTACTGGGGTTACCTTCCAAGTCCGTCCAAGGTCAACCAGAAATAGCCTTCCGGTGTACATGTGTATGAACCCTAGATGTCAAAGAGACTAAAGGCTACCTTAACTATATTGACAGTCTGGGGGGACAATCGCAAGCCTGATTCGTACGCATGGGCAGGGTAGCTGAGCCCAAAACCCTGTCTAAGACAGAATCCCCAGATGCCTAAAAACCTTGGTCTACGCTTTGACAAGGAATCGGAGGGTTATCTCCTCAGTCCAGTCTCCACGCGGCCTCGTGCTTGACTCTCGTTTGAGAGGAGCTTCCCAGATACAATCAATGTAGAAAAGGATTTACCTAGTGATTGGCCAACTACGTCTGAAATTTTAACACTTGTGGACAGTTGAAACTCCCTAATCCACAAGTCTATCCTGAGCTAGTTAGTGTATGACCCTATAAAATAAAACTTACTAGTAATTTTTAAAATTATATCGTCTATTTTAAGGGTTGTTTTTAGTCAGAGGGTAAATGGCATGAAACTTATGTGATGTTTTGACTCAAAGTTGAAACAAAATGACTAAGCAAAGAGATATGAAAATGCAAAAAGCAAAAACTATTCTCTTTATTTTTCAAATAGAAAACTTGAAAGCCACAAAAGAACAAATTCTTTTTATATTTTTATTTTTTCAAAAACAATGATATGCCATGCAATCTAGACTAAAGACCTAATCTACATGCATATAAAGCAAACATGTGTTTTTGTCTTTTTCTTTTATAAATGCAAAAGAAAAAATAGCCTATAAACTAATGCAAGCAAGTACTGAAAGCAAAGCAAATAGACAACTACTCTATACCCAAAAAAACAAACCCTAGGTTTCCCTAAAGTTGGATATCAACCTCTCTTGAAAGGAAGGCTTACAAAGGTGAACAAGCCAAGAACTTTGGAATGAAGAGACTGAGCAATAAGACTGACATAAACAAAGGTCAAGAAGTCCCAAGTATCAATCTAGACCTACCAACAAAGGCTACTCAGTACCTTGTCCAACAAGGTCAATCCAAAGAAGGAGGTAGGGGGGGGGAGTAGCAAAAACAAGTATACGTTCTTTTTCATTTTCTTTTATAAATGCAAAAGAAAAACTACCTACAAACTAAAAGCATGCAGATGACAAGAACAAAGCAAAAGGAACTCTGCTATACAACCACCAAACAAACTCTAGAATGCCCTAAAGTCAGTATAAACCCTACTTGGAAGGAAGGCTTGCATAAAAGACAAGCCAACTACTTTGGCATGGTGAAGTTAACCAACAAGACAAGAAGGAAACCAACACCAATAAGCTTCTGAACTCAAACAAAGATCACTAACAAAGGCTGACCAGAAACATAAGCCAAAAATCATACCAAGCAAAGGAGGTGGGGGAAAGAGCAAAGAGCAAACCCTAATGCTATAAAAGGGCTTACCACATAGATAAAGAACAACCAAAAGGGATGACACTAACTCCCTGGAGTCATGCACCTACAGAGGACACCAAAAGACCTACCAAACTGCCCACAACAGTAGAGAGAACCACAAAAATGAGGAAAACACTGTTTTAGGGGCACACGCGGGTTGCACTACTAACAGGTCGCATGTCATACGCGGGTTGCCAATACAGCAAGTCGCGTATGTAAGCACATGCGGGTTGTATAGCTGACAAGTCGCGTATCATACGTGGGTTGACAGTATACACAGTCGCGTGTACCAAACCAGACACGCGACTGTTCAGTATGCAAGTCGCGTATGGGTGGAAAAACTCCCAAAAAGGTCAAAAGCTGCCTTAGGAAGGCAGGGGAAGTGTTCTATCAGACTTATAAGGTGTTCCTAAGTGGCAAGAAGGACCTGAAACAATGCAAAAGACTGAAAGAAAGACAGAGAAACCCCAAACAGACAAGGCTATCCCCAGTGGAGTCGCTAGTTCTATTGTAAAGGAAAGTATCCTATGGCTAGGGTTTAATAGGCCATCAACATACTGGGGTTGAAAGAGAGATGCACAATGTTCAGCAAACATATATAAGCAAGTTTCAGAGATAAGAAAGGTCCACACCTGACTAACTGAAGGCTAGTCCGAGCTTTCTCTTCAATCCTCTCCTTACTCCTCTTGCTCCAAGAGACCTGCAAAACGAATTATACCTTCCTCAAACCAATATGACCACATATAAAGCAATGATAATCAAATAAACATGAAACAATGATCTGATTAACATCATAATATGATCATAAACAGATATTTAATCACACATTGAACAATGATTTGGGAAGAAGAAGGACATCACATCTTTATTAATCTTGAAAACAAGTACAAGTATACCTTCTCTTCAAGTTCGGCACCTCACGAAACCTTGATCCGGTTCTGCTGCTTCTCTCAGTCCAAGGAACTCAGCCTCTAAGCTCTACTACACAAGGAGATGATCACTATGGAAAAGGTGGGGGAAAGAGAGCTCCAATTCCTCCAGCATAACAATGCAAAGATTCAAGTCCCCTCTCATGGACCTCCCTATATCTATTTATATGGTTAAGGAAGAGTTAGGGGCAAAGACAAAGTGGTTACAACTGAATGAGTCAGTTGCATAACTACCCAAACTAACCGAAACTCAAAAGGCGTGTTTTTTATATTTTTAAAAGGCATTCGTGGGTTGCATAACTGGACAGTCGCAAATACGAAAAGTATTCACGGGTTGCCAGTCCAGAAATTCACGAATATGAGCAACTTTTTGTATTCGCGGGTATGTAATAGAGCAACTCGCGAATCATTTGCGACTATGCCTTAAGGAAAGTCGCGAATGGACAAAAAACGGATTTTTAGGGTATTGCTGGGCATTTTCAGACTTTGGTGTCTTCCGAAAATATTTAGCTAACTGAAATACCTTTCCAACAGTTCAAAAATGAGATCAAATGGAGTTACAGAACTCAAGATATGGGTCCTCCAAGATAGGTGTTTTTTCAGTGACTTTCATGAAGTGTCATCATGGAAGTGTCAACATGCGACGGAATCATGGGAAAGTGGTCACAGGAAGAGATGTGTCATTTTGAGCTATAACACTATCATGAATCGCAAATCTTCTATGGCCCTAATAACCCTAAGAAAAACAGGAATTTGTGGTTCTCTATATCTGATTTCATAAATTTGGTATCGTGTTTTGGAAATCAGGAATAAATATTAAAAAGGAAAAAAAAATCATAATATATATAATGTGTTTTTTAATTTGTTTATATATATTGGAAATTATATGATTTAATTTTATTTGGAGAAATGAGTTAAAAAGTCATTTAAAATATAAAGATTGTAAAGAATTATATTTTTTGACGTTGTAGTTGTTTCTGTCATTTATCCTGCACTCATGACGCATTAATGAAGCAGGTCTTGTTGTCCAGGTTGAGTTTTAGTGCTGGGATTACAGTTGATTCTGTAGTGATTTCTCTCATGAAGTGTCACGCTTTCATTGTTACAGTAGTTACGATTGTTGAGTTTAAATACAACATGACCATGATTAAATTTTGTGGTTATTATATCCCCTAATCAAGCAGGGATCAAAGAAAGCAGCATTAAGTTGATCAGCTAGGCAGATGTCTATGTTCGCGCGATGGATCGTACGGCTAATCCTATTTCTCCACCTCCATTTTGTCCCAGATGACATTAAATATTATTGATCTGTGTATAATTTGCACGTATCAGCTTGAATGGAGGACACCGTCACTACTAAGGTAAGGGATGATTTGACCCGACGGTCATTTCGTTATGTGGTTACTGTACAATTTCGCTTGGTCAGTAAATGGAAGTGGTACAGCAATCATTTTTCTCCATTAATGGCCTCCTCTTGGTTTTAGCGTGGTGATGAATCTTTATTCGTTGAGTTGTTTGTTGCCTAATTAATTGGGTCTTGGTCCATTCTTGTTCTTCCCTGATTTTGTTGCAGAATCATTCTCCCTGCCTTTCCTCTGTTTTGTTCTGCATTTGAACCATCATACTATGTCCAAGCTGCGTGCCATGTCTCATCGTGCTAGAAGTGGTCGTGGTCGTGCGTAACGAGGGGCGCGTGTGACAAAGGTAGATGGCTACAATAATGCTATTTCTCCACAAGTTCATTCCAAAATAGATGACTGGGAAACGAGGCTGGTAAACGAGAATCTTGCTTGCGATATTTATGGGGGAAGACCGAATTACTATTGGATCATTAAAAAGATGACGAGGTCCCTCATGAAGAAAATTCTAGGGAGATGGAATAATAGTAAGTTGAAGATTTCAAAGGCTACGTCCAAAATGTTGGAATTAGATATGGTGACCATGGACAGAGATATGATCGACATGTGGAAAAAATTAGCCGTGGGAGTTGACTCCTCGGGTGATGGAGGTAGCGGCAATGTTTCTATCGCTCCAGAAATGAATGTCGAAGCGGGTCCTACTATACCCGTTGTATCTATAGTGCCTGTTACAACTTAGCCATTTTTTCAAAGGAGGTATTGAATCTTATGCTTCTATGGGCAAAGCGGATGCCTCTGTGGGAAAAGCGGATCCTTCTGTGGGGAAAGCGGATGCCTCTCTTGGGAAAGCGGTTGTTTTGTCGATGAAGTGGATTCTACCATATTTAGATGAGGAACTCTTTGGTCCTTGTCCTATGGTTGAGGAAACGCAGGACATGCAAGATCTGACTGTTACTACTAGCAGTGCTAATTCATGAGCTTGTTTTTGTACCTTTTTTTCTATTTTGCTTCCTTTTGTTTACCTCTAAGTTTATGTTGGTTTTTAGTTTTCAAGGTCCCTTTGTAAACATGTGCTCATAGTAATTTTGTGTGTATCCCCCCATATATCACATGGGTTATTGTGGCTCTTTTGAATGTCTATAATTTGATTTCAACTTTACTTAGGCAGCAGTGTTCATTATCTGTATGGTTTTTATGCTCAATACACCTCAACTGTAGAGTTTTTTGCTTTTAAGGGATTAGAGTGGTTGTTAGACCATTGTTTTGATTTTATTAGAAGTCTTGATTTTTTGTAATATTTTGTCTAGTTGATTAATACAAATGCATACTTACAAAAAAAATATGAAGTTTAAATATCTACTATATGTAAATATATTATTTCTCCTAATAAACCTAAAGTTAAAGATCTAATATACGTGAATACGATGATTTGGGTATATGAAATTTATTTAAATATATAATGACAATTATTTATGTTAATAAGAATCCTGTGTTGAAATACAAACATGTCCATGTTCCTATTGACGATTTCTGACATTTCGGAATCCGACAATCTAATGTTTTTCAATAAGGAACATCTATGTTCTGATTTCCGATTTTGCAACATATCCAAAAACCTTGTGTTCAAATATGAACATGTCGATGTTCTTATTTCCAATTTCCAACATTTCGGAATGTGGAAATCTATGTTCTATGTTTTCCAATAAGGAACATCATTTGTTCTTATTATCAATTCCCCATTTTAGAATTTGCAAATAAGGAACAGCACGATATTAAGATTTGTAAAAGCCGAAATTGGGAAATAAGATATAGGCTCCAACTAGAGAGCTAGATTTAACATAAACATTTGTGTCAAAGAGAAAAGAATACGAACACACAAAAACCAAACTTTAAAGACCAAACGACTTTTAAAAAACTAAATTTTTATCAGTTTCTAGTGGAAAATCGAAAATAGGAACTTCGACTTTTGTTTATTTTAAAAGACCAAACTTTCGAGATCGGAAATGTCACAAATTGGAATTTATGTGGGTGAAATTTGTGCTCGGGAACATAAGTAGGATTACGATGGCATGCTAGATTGATTTCTAATTATGTATTAGTTACTCTTATATATAACTCTTTGTATGATAAATGAAATATCTAATTATGTGTATATATATAAGTGTTATATGTGGGAACAATGGGTGTAGTTAAACAAATTTATTGAGATTGATTTGAATTTGTTTTTTTCTTAAGAAAATCGTGAAACTTTTTATAATATGAATGTTAGACAATTATTTTCTGTTTATTAAAAAATTGGAAAAAATTATGATAATTTAGTTCGGAATCCGAAATGTCGGAAATGACAATTTCAGAAATCGGAAATCGGAATATTGGCTGTGTGCAAGTTGGATACTTTTGTAGTTTTGGAGAGATTGTAATGTTTTGCAATTTAATTTGTTGACTCGCCAAATTACCTATATTTTGAACTATAGTTGAATTAGGTATGTTACATTATGTACAATGTTGCATGAACATTGGGTAATTTTGATTATAGTTCCTTCTTTTAGTCATCAATTTTCTACAAGATCACTATATATAACTGGAAGTGGTAGCTCATGCTTGTGAAGGTCGTCCGAGATAGAGATTTGGAACTGAATACATGTTGAGTTGAGTGAGTTCACTTGGTTTAATGTGGAGACCTGTACCAATGGGTAAAGGTTGACAACACCATGTAGCAATAGTGAAATAGAATCTTCAGTTACCATACTCTCCATAACGCGATGGTTATTTTTTCTTGTGAAATGAAATGGAGAATGAACAAATAAAATAAAAAATCGAATGGAACGTAGTCATTTGACCAGAATAAAAGGCAATCAAAAGCACAATTATCTTCATTGTGCAAAACTCACCTGCAAAATAAATGAATGAACTCAGAAATAAAAACAATCGCGAACTCGTATCTTTGTTTTTATCAATTGATATAAAACTTAATAATTCATATAATATAAAACAATTAATAAGAAAAACAAGAAAAGTTATGGATATGTTAAAAAGTTAAAATTGCATACAAACCATATGCCAAACCCAAAAAATCGCACAACTTTCTCCTCAACAATTCAAGTTTGTTGATATCTCAACAAACTTTAATATTAAAAGATGTGAAATTTCATATATCATAAATCATATTTGTAAATTAAATTAATATCATAAGTTAATAATTTTACCTCCGCTTTGGTATTTATGTATTTATGCACCAGCAATTCGGAAATAGGATTAATAGCTTTTGAAACAGGTCTTCCGCAGTCTCACACTTTTCCAATTTGTCTATTTTGATTGCGATTTCCAATTTCCTAATCAGGAAGCGGAAATGCATATTTTGGAGCTATCTAATTTTCAACTGTATCTACTGTCTCGATTTTTCGAGTATCGCAAGACGGAAATTAAGAAATCGGGAAAGTAGAATTCCAATTTCCAACTGTATCTTATTTTGTGATTTTCAAGTATCGAAAATCGGAATTTCCAATTTAGATAAGTTTGTAGGTTTATTTTGCGATTTGCGATTTTCTATACGTTCGATGTCGGAAAGTGGAATTGTCTGGTTTCCCGATTATCAATTTTCGGAGAGTTGGACAAGAGCGCTTCTCTTTAAAAAGAAAACTCTATTTGAGTCAACATTTTTGGTCCAATAAAGCTCATTTCATCCATGAGAATATAGCAAATTTGATGGAGTTATTCTTGAAGTTTTGAAAGTGATTGGCCTTCAAGCGGTTGCATTTCACCGATGGGTATTCGAAGAGTAGAATGTATTGTAGATGCATGTATATTTAAAGCAGCAACACCAATTGGAGAAAGGAGAAGAAGTATGAAGGCAATACCACTGGGAAATAAAAATGGGAATAAAAAATATTTGAACTAAAACTATATCGAAATTGGGCATTTTGGAATCGGGATCATTGGATCACAATTGTCCATTATATTATAATATCACATTGGATTATTTCATTTAAATATTTCACTGCTAAAATGGAATTTTGATCATTGATGTTAGACAAAAGTTCTTTATACACAATGACAATGTTGGACAAGCTAAAAAACAACAAAAAGCGTCTAACACGAAATTGTAAACACCAAATCGTAATGGTACAAAGTGATGTGTTGGACATTCATTTGGGCTACAGTCCTCATCCATTTCCATACGTTTTTCTAGCAATTTCCATACGTTTTGCTAGCCAAGGTGCAATCATTTCCATATGTTTTTGCACTTTCTTTCCTCTATAGCCTCTTCGTCAGCAGAAGGAGTCCCAACTGATCTTCCCATCTCTTCCCATTCCTGCCTTTGCTATCACCATGTTGGAAAATTTTTCTTCAACAACCATTAGAGCGGAAGTAATGACACTCAAGAGTGCAACTTTTGTGCATATAAAAAATCATAAATGAGGTCCAAATGATATTTGCCTCAGTAGGAGGCTTTATTTAATGACTAAATCTTACAAGTGTTATTATGAGTTCGGGATTTTCATGATGTAGTATATATCTATAACTTGGGAAGTTGGGATTAATGTGATCTATATATAATTACCTCATCTCTTGGAGTATGTGAAAGATCACTTGAACGGTGATATGAAAGCCCAGAATGGCAGGAGAATCCAAGATGTGAAATATGATGGATTTGAAATATTTGGTGTTTGGAGAGCATGATATTGACGATCATTTAATGATTAAGAAAGATAGCTCATATATTTAATGATTAAGCAACAAGGAAATATTTATACCATCATAAGAATGCATTGATGAGGTGACAAATGTCAAGTTTATACAATATGAGATAACTTAAGGTTGACAACAAGTGAGGGTAACAGTCACTTCTGCAATTAATATGATGATGTCATAGCAGAAACAAGCGGCGTTATGATAACATGAAAATATTTCAGTATGTTTAAGTGATATTTGGCATTCTCCAAGAGATCAGGGAATTATATACAAATCACATTAACCATGAAAATTCATTATAGATATATACTACATCATGAAAATCCCGAACTCGTAATAACATTTTGTAAGATTTAGTCAATAAATAGAGCCTCCTACTGAGGCAAATATCATTTCCCAAAAATTGGGCTCGTGAGCATCATTATTTTCCCTCTCATGGTTTCCCAAGAGAAAATTGTCAACATGGTGATACCAAAGTCCGAAATGGGAGGAGATGGGAAGATAATTTTAGAGTCCTACTACTGATGGAGGGGCTATAGTTTCTAGAGTGACATGGGATGGGTGAATGAGAATGTTGCCAAATCGGATCTAGAATAACAAGCAAGTGGACTACAGTCAATTGCAGATATGAGAAAAGATGCAAAGGGTATTCATGCCTAAACAAGTATTTTAATGTTGCTACATTATCAGAGCTCATGCAATAAGTTTGACTTGTAACTGGTGCTTTAGAGTTTGGAATATGAATGAACGAGCAATTTCACATTTTGTTATTTCATTTGTTGTTGAACATTGTCATTGTGTATAAACGTGAATAAATATGGAAGGCAGCAAAATCTTTCAACAAAAACGTGAATCCGAGTTTTCGACATCCAAGATATCGGAAATCAGAAATTGCGAACACGGCAAATAACTGTGGTTTCGCAATTGAACCTTTGTGACTTACCTTGTTTTTGAAAGATGGTAAGCTAGGAGGTTGTTCATTGGAGTTGTAGACAATATGAGTGACAATTTAAAAATGCTTGAAATTATCAATTATATATATATAATATGAATACGTAAAAAGAACATATGTTTCAGTTTCCGATATCCAAAATATCGGCATTGATAATTGGGAAGCGAGCAAATCATTTGAACAAAAACTTGAGTCTCTGGTTTTCGATATCCAAAATATCAGAAATAGGAAATCGCAAATAAGGCAAATACCATTAACAAAAATTCGACTTTGTGATTTTCGATATCGGATTTCAGAAATTGGGCATTGTCTTTCGGAAATTCGAAATTCGAAATTTGGGAAAAAATGGTTCTCATTTAAGGAAATAAGAGTTGATCTAAAATTTGTATAGGTTAATTATTTCCCGATATATAATAACTATCGTAGTTAGTAATTTTTACACTGAGTGTGTCGGTTTCCTAAGACAGTTTACTGTAAAAGGAAATTATTTGTCCATTTTTTGGATTTGTCTTGAAACAAAGGTAAATTTTTTACATTAACAAGTGATTAAAAAACAATACATTTATAGAGCAAATAATGAGAAGGTTCAACCACAATTTGCTTTTAAATACTTTGAAGCAAGAAATCTTTCCTCTTGTTTCCTACGTTGGACAAATGGATTGTCTTGCATTCGAGAGTATTTGGGAAAAGAGAAAGGTGGAGAAATGTGAAGGCCTGAAAGAGATGTAACTCTTGATATTGCAATGAATGTGAGTCC
Organism: Pseudotsuga menziesii; assembly: GCA_001517045.1. Taxonomy (NCBI): domain Eukaryota; kingdom Viridiplantae; phylum Streptophyta; class Pinopsida; order Pinales; family Pinaceae; genus Pseudotsuga; species Pseudotsuga menziesii. The sequence goes on along the minus strand of LPNX010327747.1, from coordinate 138,320 downwards.
TTATCTATCAGTGTTTCCAATATCTATTGTAACATTTTGTAGGATCATACCTTGGGCTATATGAATTGTTAAACCCCATGTCATACGAAGTGGTAGTCGCCTATGGGATCCCCTTGTTATAGGAAATATTGGAACATAAGTAGGATTTAAAACATCCCATAAGGGTCCTTTGTAATAGAGGAATTCGACAACAACAAAAGATGGTAAGCTAGGAGGTTGTTCATTGAAGTTGGTCAATGACTTTTCCAAGTGAGCCATTAACAAGTCTTACTTGAACCCATAAATTAGCAGTTAACATGATCTGTTGACCAATAGCAAGAAGGACCTTTAATGGCAACTGTTCGTCGTCAATGGATGCTTGGCTATGTTTGTTCCTTTGTTTTGCAAAAGAATGTGCAATTGGCATATTAAGTTGTTTCAGCATGTGTTTATTGTGTACTACAACAGAGGCATCGGTGGAATATAAGTGGATAGATTGTTGAAAAGAGCAGTTTTCCACATCTGAAAGGAATGAGCTTGTTCTTGTCATTAGGAGTGCCCAGTATTCAACAATTGTGGTTCCATTTCGTAGGTTTAGCTACAGTTGTCAAAATGCAGTTTTAGAAGGTTTATTCCCTTGTTGTCAAAAAATTGTTTCTAGTGTGATAAAAGTATCAAATGTATGCTAGAGAGTTGTTCCAACGGATGAGCTTGCATACATGGGGATGTCCTTTACAGGAGGAAACTGTCCAAAGTCACCAACAAGGATTATGAAACAACCACCAAATGGCATTGTACAATTTGAGGGGAAAGGTTGACGTAAGCATGCATCAATTTGAGTCAACATTTTTGGTCCAATAAAGCTCATTTCATCTATGAGTATACAGCAAATTTGGCAGACTTCTTCTTGAAGTTTTGAAAGTGATTTCCCTTCAAGGGGTTGCATTTCACCAATGGGTATTCGAAGAGCAAAATGTATTGTAGATGCATGTATATTAAAAGTAGCAACACCAGTTGGAGCAAGAAGAAGAAGTACGGAGGCACATTGTTCAGATGTTGTTTGTAGTGCAGATTTTATGCAAGATATTAGGTAAGATTTCTCGGTGCCTGCAGTACCTTGAATCACCATTTTGAGTGATGGAGTTGATGTAGTGTTTCTAAGATGAGAAATGACAACATCAAAGGCTATGCGTTGTGTGGGAGACAAGGAATAAGGTGAATTGGACAACGATAGATTGTCTTCATGTAGCTGGGTGCAAAAGCGATTGAGGTCAATGAATGATGTTGTTGTCTGATGCAAGTCGGTGGTTATATTGTTATCTGCCCAATTGTGATTTTTGTCAAAATCACGATGTCCAAGCATTTCAAGGTCATCAATCTGGATGTTGTTTCATGGTCACATTTGAGAGAGAAGTTCTCATTCATCCATGTTATGGGACAACGAAAAGGTAATAGCATCAGAGTTTGAATCATCGGATAGAGGTGTACAGGGTTCTTATTGTGCACATTCAACATGCTAGATTCTATATGTGCCTTTAATTTGATGCCAATGAGAAATAATTTCAGAAGTTGTTGTTCAAATAGGGCCTGAGGGATGGAACGAAATGCTTTGAAGAGAAGAAGTTCAATCCAACAAAACGGTTCAAAAGATGAAGAATTAAAGGGAGGAATGGAAATGAATTGTGGATAAACTCTAACAATCTTGTGATGCAAGTTTTGTTTCCATGGATTTTTTGTCCTATTAGGAGAGAAAGACCAAGAATGAGCAGCTTCAAGTAGGGTTATATGTTCAAGAGCAACTGGTCTTTGCATGTATGCAAATATGAAGGGGGGAGTTGGAGGGATGTTATTAGTGCCATTAGAAACATGGCGAAAGACACTTTGACTCACATTCAAAGAAAATAAGTGACAGCTACAAAGAACAAGTGGCAGTTTTTGCAACATGTGACATGTCTCTTGTGCACTAATGTCTCGTTCTACAACTATTTGTGCAAGCAATTGTTTGATTGGCTGAAGAATGGGGTTGTCACTTGGTGTTGCATGTGCAAGGTGAGAGAGAATTGCATGGTAGGTTTCTGATTTTGGCTCTACTTTTGATGCATACTTTGAAATGAATTTGAGGACAACATGTCTAGAAAGAACATGTTGGCAATCAACATTAGCCCTCCATATTGAAAGCATGGTAGGGTTGTGAATATTGAGAAGGGAATCATTTCTTGTAGGATTGTATGTTTTACATCCATTTGCATCAATGAATAATGAAGAATCAGCTTGAATCTCATATGTAAAACCATAGTGACATTGAACAGATGTTCCTTTTTTGTGAAGGCATGTTGATGCTGAGCATCTGGTGTGTCTTTGAACAAAATTTACAAGGTATTCATACTCAACTGAGTAGTTTGATGCAAATATGGATGGTGATGTAAGACTGCATGGATCATTTGCAGTAGAATGGTGTAACCCAGATGTTGACAAGTGCGTATCAAGAGCATTCCAAGCTGTAACATATGTGTAAAAAAAATTGCAACTTCAACTGCAAGAATATCTTCTTAATCTAAGGTGTCTGTATTTGGTGCATCTGCCAACCAAATAAAACCATGAATGTGTGTGGATCCTCTATGTTTCCATTCAAACCTATATGGGAGGAAAAAGAATATATTAGAAATGAAATGTATAAAGAGAAAAATAAGAACGAAGAGATGGTAAAATACTTGCACCAAGAATCTGTTATATGAAAACCTTTTTCAAGCACCTCTTGAAGGAATGTTTTGAATATATTTTGCATGTATTGTGATGTAATATGTGGATTTGATATGATGTTTTGAACTTTGCATTGGTAGTCTTGAGCTAAGCTAGTAGAACGTCCAGCAGGCATTAGAACATGCAAATCTGGCCATTTTGTATTAGTTGCACTAAGGGTAAAGAAGAAAGTTGGTGTACCTTTTTGATTGATCATATTTGTCAGTTCAACCCTACTTTTGTTCCAATATGAGTGTGTTCCACGTAATGAATGTCCAAACCTTGCAACCCGATCACCAATATTTTGAATGGGCATGTCTTGCAATTGGTTAACAAGCTCAAGTATTGTCAGAGGTAGTGTATCCTCAAGATTATTTTTGACAAAAACATAGGCAATAGCATTACTCCAATGACACATAATTACATTGTATATGTAGTACCGAAACCAAGGATGTTGGCCAAATATGTTGTCATGCTAGTGAATTAGGTGAAGTGCATATTTGTGCATATCAACCTCATGAATGTGTGGTTGTTTAAGCATTGTTACACCTATGGGGAACAAAGTTGGAAAATCCATGGAAAGAATTCCTTATGTGTTGTACTCATTGATAGGGGAAATGCATATAGGAGGCCAATAAATGGAAGGTGCTAGTGGTATATTCGGTATATGTAACAACTGTTTAATTTCCTAAGCCTCAGTTCTAGCATTAGTTTGTGTTGAAATAAACGAGGAGGATTCTATTTCATAAGGTTCAAATGAATTTGGTGGTTGAATTATAGAGGACAAGATTTGCTAATGAGATAATGTATCATTTCTATTATGATATGGAATCCAAGGTGAAATGTCGGTTGAGAGAAGAGACAATGAAGATAATGCAACTAAGTTGACATGTACATCCTTGTAGTATGGATCGTTTGCCATTTTGTATTCAAGGGCAGTAAGAACATGTGTTCGACTAACAAACAGTTCATATGGATTGTTTGTAGAGTTGCATTTGCGAACAAAAAGGATTTCAAGGTCTGATATTAAATGGGGCAGGTATTTGGCAATATTGAAAATGTCCTGGGGGAAGCAAATAGTATGTCTAGAATATCTATATTGACCACCATGAGCATGTGTAACTTATAAAAGTGGGTTAGCACGACTAAGGATCATTTCTTCAACTTGTGTAAGTACTACAAGCACAGGTGGTTGGATGCTTGGTCCATATTGTTTTCAAATAAAAAAGTGATGGCCTTTTCATTCTAGAATACAGGGAGAACAAGTATATGCATCATGGAATTTTTTCATTACAATACCAAGGTAACATTCTTTGCAAATTGAGCAAACATGCATATCACATAGTTGGTCCATTTTTTTGAGAAATCGTTGATGTGCATCATCGAGGCGAGTGCTTGATGGATTTAGCATAGATGTTCAAAGTGAAGGTTTGTTGGAAGGTTCGGGAAGAGAAACTGGACAAGACATATCCACAGGTAGCCGAGCAGCTCTGTAAAAAAGACATTGTCTCTTATTGTTTTTATCTCTGTTCTCTGCATATACAACTCTTCTTCATGCATTGACTTGTTCATTGTCATGAGTTGGCATAATGGCTACAACAAAATCGTAAAATTGTTAAAGATTTAGAAGCTTTGATTGCCGGCAGCGACACATTTTCTATATGTATTAACTATAAAGTATATCGATATAAAGCATAAGACAAAAAGCAAATATTAACTGATTGCATGTAGGTAACTAAGAATGTTCCTAGAAAATAATATTGATGGAATAAATATATTTTCTCAGGTCGTACGTTGATAATTGTAACAAAGCAGAAATATAGAAGAACAAAATCTAATATGAAAAACGATATATGAAAAAATATAATATTTGTTAAGAAATAAGAAAACAAAGATGTTAATTAAATAAATAAATATAATAGAAAATTCTAATTCTATTCAAAAGTAATCATACAAGTTGCGTAAAAAATTTAGGTAAAAAAATGTTAAGTGATAGGTTCTAGAGTGAAAGTATCAAATTGCAAAATAGAAGTTGTCGATAATGTATTTTCAAAGAATATGAGAATATATCAGGTTGAAAAAACGTACATATTTATGTATCCGATGAAGTTTTCTATGATGTATTTTCAACTATGACAATTACAACTTTTAGGTGCGCAATTCCACATAACGTATAACTTTTAAATCAAAGAGAAAGAGTCAAGAGGTAATTGTTTGTTGCAGATATTTTGGAGTATTTCAACAATTGATGTTGATTCAGTTGAGAGAAGACACACGTCTTTTCATCAGTTGCCCAAAAATTCATTACAGACAATAAAGAATATGCCTATGTATCAGGTTGAACAAACTTATATATTTATGTATTCAGTGAACTTGTTGATGATGTATTTTCAACCATCACAAATACAACTTTTAGGCGTGCATTTCCGAAGAACGTCTCTGTTTTAACTGAAAGAGTAAGAAGTAATTGTTTGTTGCAGATCCTCTAGACAATTTCAACAATTGATGTTGATTCAGTTGAGAGAAGACACAGGTCTTTTGTTGATATGCCCATGAGTTGGTTTGCATCATCATAAAAATCGATCACACCATGAATATATACAGTTACATCTTGCAATTCAAGCTTTAGAATGTATCGATAGTCACATTCAGGAAACTCCCCATCACATTTACCACAATGCCAAATGTCTCTAACATTGTCGGCAATTTTTTTCATACATTGTATACCATCAACAAAAAGAGGGCATGCAAGGAAATGAAATTCATCCATGTTAACATTTGTGATGGTTGCAACAAGATAATACCAAACATCTTTTTCAGATGCTTGAAGAGTTTGTAGCTCATTGATGGTAATGAATTTTCGACCAGCAGAACGAGAGGCAGTGAATTTGCGGCTCAAAGAGGGTGATGTTGAACAAAATCCATTGTCATTAAACCATTTCTTGAGAACTGATGTGTTAGAATATAATCCGTTAGGGATTATTGTAAATAAATAAAGAGAACTAAATAGTCAGGAAGCCGAAAAGGCTCGGCGGGAGGTGAAACTCAACCGTCTTGTAAATTGTATAAATATTTGCATTTGGCTATGTAATAACATAGAATCGGGAGTTATTACCATCAAGTGGTATCAGAGCCAAGTTCATAACTCCTGCGTGCATGCTGCCATTCTGTCTGCCTGCTACCAGTCTGCTCTTTCAGGCTGCCTGCTTAGTCAGTCTGCCCCTGCGCGTTCATTATCTGTGTTTTCTGCACATACCTTAGGTGAATACCTAACCCTAATTTCAGGCTCTCTCTTCCTCCAGTTTTGTGCTACGATATTGTGGCAATACTTCTCCTCCATGATACATTTCCAGCTTGTTTCTGCGACATGTGATTGTCTGCGAGGAGAGACAGCTGCGAGTTTGTCTATGCTGTGTATGCTGTGAAGATACTCTCCATACTGCGTAGTGAAGACATTCACTTTGCTGTGTATTGAAGACATTGAAGATATTCCCACAAAAGTGTGTGCGTGGAGTTGATATCTGGTACATATACTGATATGCATTTTTCTATATGTTACTCTCCAGTTTTGAATGTTATCGTAAACATCCACTGATCCCTATCGGTCGAAAAAAAACCTAGTGCATGAATATCTACGGAGTATCGTGAACACCATTCCTTCCAAATCACTGACCATTTGCTGAAGCACATACTCTCTCACCGAATGCGATCCCGTTTTATGTTGCATGGCCTTACTGTTGGCCTCAGTCGAGGGGAAACTGATAGTTGAATCCATATTTTTTCCTCCTATCGTGTTTACGGTGTTCAGGAACTGGGACAAAATGTCTCGATGCGTGTTGTTGGACTGCACGAGGCTGTGCTGCTCTTGAAGAAGGGCAAAATAGGGTACCGAATCCTGGAGCTACTGATGGGGAGAATCAATGTTGAAGATTGGAGAATCGATCGTTGGAGAAGACTGCCTTGAAAGCTGAAATAGCGTGGAGGAAGCAAACTTTGATTTAGCGTGGAGGAAGCTTTGATATGCTGCGACTTGAAGAGCTGCTTCTGATGCCTGCGTGGAGCTACATCTGAACCAACGTTGGAGGAGTCGTGGTAGCTGCGTGGAGTACCAGCATTGGATTAAGAATAATATATGATGGAGAAGAGTGAGGCTGCGTTAATATTGAACGAGGAGACTGTGTTTTATGCTGCGATTTTATGCTAAGACTGATACATATGTTTTATGCTGAGACTGATACATATGTTGAAGGCTGATACATGTGTTTTATACTGCGTTTTGTATACACTTATATAAAAGGGCTGCGACTTGATGGGTGCTGCACGGGGAAGATACAATGATTTGGAGATATAATAATGCATTCAGTATGATAGATATGCTGTGAATGATATATGTATCCTACATATATTGTGCGTGGACTATGTATATTTCAGAATTGTGACTGCCTGAATTGAAACTGATATATTGAGTTGATATCACACACATTTGCGTTGAAGACTGCCTGCGTTTTGAGACTGCGATGCAATATTGGAGCTGAGTACATGCGTTGTATGCTGTGTAAAGAGACTTCCCTTTTGGAAGTTGTGCACCATCACTTGCCTGAATTTTTCTGGTAAATTCTGCAAGCATTTGTTTATTTTCAATGA